>OY821519.1:102986584-102989779 GCA_963682025.1 Cordilura impudica | reverse complement strand
ATTAGTTGCATGTAAGAGATGGAGTATCTAAACATACTAAAATCAAGAATAGTTAATTATATCTTATAGTAAATAAAAATATTTCAATTAATTTTAAGTTTACAGTTTTTTCTTCAGAAGATACAACACTCTCAAATACATCAATCGTTGTTTCTGATTTTTTTGATTATATATGGATTTATTCATCTAATTTCCAATATCCTTAATTTTCGTCAGTGTTGCCATATGTGAGATATGATTTATTCTACACTGTGCACTTTTTAGACACAATACCAGAGATGTTATCATGAAAATCGTTTTTTGATAGTTTGTTAGATATAACGTTCCTTTTGCAGACATATTGCAATTAATACTATAATTAATAAGCAAATTTTCATTTTGGTTTCAAATAGTGCCTGCTAGAGAAGAAGAAAGCAGACATCTCTAATTTATAATTAATAATTGCTTTGATATAATTGATTAGATTGTTTGTTTTTCGAAATTTTCCTTTTTTGTATTTAACACGGTTAAAAAAGATCTTTTTTAAATTTAAATAACAATAAATTGTGAGAACGTGGTAAATGGCATACAAAGTAAATATTTATAATTATATGACTAGAGTGAAATGACAGCGAAGTTTTTGGTACTCAGTCTATCGATTATTAATGGGAGTAGTCGTACCTATACTGGGTGGGAGTGTAGCAATGAGTGTGGCTTACAAAGAAAACTATATGGAGTGTTATATAATGATAGCCTTGAAACTATGTACGAATCCGTAGGGATTTAATATAAATATACGTCTCAAACAAACTGCATTATGTTAGCATCTATAATTGGAATAATTTCATTAGTTAAGTATACGCAAAAACAATTATCGAATATTGATTAGTTAGAAACAACTTAAGATGGGAACGGCTAGTTAATTTATTGAAAAATATAGAAAACATTCAAAACAATCCTCCAAAATACATTCTGATAATAGAAAACAAAGCAAATACTTTTAATAAATTTACCGTTGTATTTTGGTTTTATAGTTTTCATACACTTAAGTGCTTTTAAAAATATATTTTCTACTTACTTCATGCAAATCTGCAACACAATTTCAATAAACATTACAAAAGTAATATTTCTTATTTCAATATTTGGAATTTTGCCTAAATATTTATATTAAAACCAAGGTTAGCAAATAAATGTTTCCAGATAGTAGGGGTGTTCATGTCATCATAAAGTCTTTAAAATTATCTCTGTTTTGTCATCTTATATACAATTACGGCCATCACTGACTTACTGATATGTAACGTCGTATAAGTGTTTTTAAATGATGATTCAATTATTACGTATACGTTTGTGTCCACGTGATTTTATCATAAAAACTATCACATACAACCATACTTACTTATAGACTCACAACAAAAAGCATTCAAACAAGTGAAATTGATGTTAATGTTAGGATAATAAAATTGTTGAAATTTGGATCATTACCGCATCAAGTAGCATAGGTTACCTTGGCACTGAAGCTGTCTTGTACGGATCAACAGAAGGACATTTGTAAAGAATATTCATTTTTCAGAATTATTTTTTATTATTTTTAACCAACTCTCAGCGGATGTCTCCTACAAATTTATTACATTGTATTGAATCCAGGAAAATAAGTTATGGAAAGGAGGAAAGAGTGAGTATTTTTTGTGGTTATTTGCCTTAAATTTTTTAAAGAATTTTCTCTTTCACGCGTTGCGCGGTCAACTATTACAAATGGTGGTAGTGCGCCACCTTCGTGAGAGTAATCTTCCAAATTATTTTCGGGCAGAAATAATGAGCCAACAGCCAGCTCTATCATTTCATTATCCAATCATCATTTTGGCATAAACGCCATGCAAGGGTATTTCATCCATCATCAAAATTTGCTTCCAAAAGTCAAGTACAGTGTCTAGCATTCTTCTTCCCTGCCACGCACGTCAAATCTATTAATTTTCACTTCAGAGCAGCATCTCTAATCAATAGTATTAATAGGTGATTTCTTGTGACCGATGTTTTGTTCTACCGTTTTATTCCGATTATGACCAAACGTATATTATTTGAAAGGTATTTTTTTTTTAGCGGATTTGCAGATTTGCAGATTTACAGATTTTTTAATTTTTATCTTTATTTTAAGTAAATTGCATTTAAAGTTGCTACTAACACATACATAAAATTATACAATGCTATGAGTGTGTTTATTAAATTTGTTATGTGTTTATAATAAAAATGAGTTTATTTTTTTGTATTGATTTGTGAATTACCTATAATTGATAAGCATACCTCTAGAGTCTTTATTTAATGGAAAAATAAAATTCCTAGAATTTGCACTCGAATTTCTAGGGCTGGAATCTGCTAGTAATAATAATAATAATAATAATAATAATAATAATAATAATAATAATAATAATAATAATAATAATAATAATAATAATAATAATAATAATAATAATAATAATAATAATAATAATAATAATAATAATAATAATAATAATAATAATAATAATAATAATAATAATAATAATAATAATAATAATAATAATAATAATAATAATAATAATAATAATAATAAAATAATAATAATAATAATAATAATAATAATAATAATAATAATAATAATAATAATAATAATAATAATAATAATAATAATAATAATAATAATAATAATAATAATAATAATAATAATAATAATAATAATAATAATAATATAATAATAATAATAATAATAATAATAATATAATAATAATAATAATAATAATAATAATAATAATAATAATAATAATAATAATAATAATAATAATATTAATAATAATAATAATAATAATAATAATAATAATAATAATAATAATAATAATAATAATAATAATAATAATAATAATAATAATAATAATAATAATAATAATAATAATAATAATAATAATAATAATAATAATAATAATAATAATAATAATAATAATAATAATAATAATAATAATAATAATAATAATAATAATAATAATAAAATAATAATAATAATAATAATAATAATAATAATAAAATAATATAATAATAATAATAATAATAATAATAATAATAATAATAATAATAATAATAATAATATTAATAATAATAATAATAATAATAATAATAATAATAATAATAATAATAATAATAATAATAATAATAATAATAATAATAATAATAATAATAATAATAATAATA
>OY821519.1:100341584-100431584 GCA_963682025.1 Cordilura impudica | reverse complement strand
AAGGAATGTTCATAAGTTCAAGAAGAATTTGTTTATGGGCATTAACATTTTGGGCACAGTAGTACGTCCCTGTAACTAAATATTAAAAATCATTTTTTTTGTAGTGAATTTAATCATCAATTAATTATTTTATAGTAAATCAGGTTAACTATTGTGTATTACTTTTACCTCTATGCCGACGATTTTATAAAACAAGACATTTTAAAATTTGCATAAAATGAATTTAAACAATTTTAAAATTTTAAATTTTTAATTCGTTTTGTAGTTTGCAGTCAGTCTCTGCAATTACAAGTTGCTTTATATAAGCGAATTTCAAAGCAATATTTTATTATTTGATGGCAATCGTTTTTTTTTTAAAGAATAATTTAATAAACTCGTACAATTTCTAATGGAAGAGTGGAAATAATTTTTTTTGTGATTTTAATTTATTTTCTTTTATTGTATCAAAATATATTCTCGACCCCTTTTGTTTTGTTTTTATATATTATTTTTCGCATTCAGTTTAGTAAAAGTTGTTGCTTTAACAACTTTCAGATTCTAAATCAAAATAGTGGCTTTTGTTTTGCTATTTATATTTATTAAAGCATTCTTTTTGATGATCTTTTTTCCTGTTGTTGTGCTTGGTTGGTTGGCAATTGGTAGTGTAGTAGTAGCCAACAATGCATACATTCATACAAACAAACGTATCTGCAAAAACTAATACATTTTCCTTACTAAGTTTTCGTTTCATAAATTATAAACAATGAATTTTTACGAAGAGGCATATGCTGCTGCAGCAGCATCATGTACGTCCCAAAGCACAACAAACAACACACATTGATCATCATTTAGCTAAACAACATCATATATTCATTTGTTGTTGCTGTTGTTGCCTCTTTAAAGGAATCAACGAATCGATCTTAAAAAAAAAAACAACTAAGAAAACTTTTTTTTTTTTTTTTTTTTTGGTGAATACCAACCATTGAACACCCTCCCAACCTGCATAATCTGCAAAACTTTATTAATTCTGAATCCATAAGAAACTGAGTACTTTTTTGTCTATAAATATTTACCTTAAAGGCTAATGAAACACTTTGATTTCGATAATATACTTACTAGAAAACGTATCCGTAGACCTAAAATTAAAATTGTCATACTACGAAAAAAAAATAGGAAATAATTAACTACTAGCAGATTCGAGCTCAAATTCTAGGAAATTTTATTTTTTCATTAAGTAAAGACCCTAAAAGTATGCTAATCAATTATAGTCAATTCACAAAAAACAGACTCATTTCTATTACAAACAAATTTAATAAGCACACACATAGCATTATATAATTTTATGTATGTGTTAGTAGCAAATTTAAATACAATTTACTCAAAATAAAGGAAAAAAATTAAAAAATCTGTAAATCTGCAAATCGGCTAAAAAGAAATACCTTTCAAATAACATACGTTTGGTCAAAATCGAGATAAAACTGTAGAACAAAACATCAGTCACAGGAAATCGCCTAGCCTATTAATATTATAGATGCTAATATATTTCTTTTTTCTTTAATTATTAAGCTATTTATTAGTTTTTTATTTTAATTTCACGTTTATTGCATTTAACAAATATTATGATAAAAGACGTAAAAAAGAAAAAATGCATAAGAAAAATCTGAAACACCCCTATAATAACGACAATTGTTTCAACCAAATTTATTAAAAAAAATCTAAAATAATTCTTTAGCTGTTATAAAAAAAAAATAAAAAAAAAGATAATAATAAAAATGAAAAATAAAAATATAAAGATTGTAATAAAATAGAAAACCGAGATATTTTACATGTTGTTTATGACTTAATTTCGTTTTTTCCGATCGCGAGTGGATAATGTTTTAATTTTTAGATGTACGCGTTCAAGAATATGTTCTGTTTTTTTTAGCAGTACACTTGCAAGAACACGACTTTAAGATAAAGCTACACTCGAATCTGTGTGGTTTATGTGTGTTCGAAACAAAAAAATACGTGATGGAAACATGTTCGTGTACATAACCAAATATTAAAACGAAACACAGTCATGATTGTGTTCGGCACCGTACAAAATTTGTTGGTCTGAGCTGTTTGTTTACATATATGTAAGAGTTTTTTATTCAGTGTGTGTTTTTTTTTCCGAACTCTGATAACCAAGTTTAAAGTATCCTCTTTAAGTATTTTACCCTACTCATCCAAAATGACGCCTTTCACTTAAGGCTTTTTTAGTCTGACAGATTCGGCGCTCCAGTAAATGCCACAAGTAGTCTATAGGATTGAGTTCGGGTGGTTTGGGGATGGTGATTTTTAGTATTGCAAAGCAACCACAGACTGTGCGCTATATGGTTTGGATCATTATCCTGTTGGAAACAAAAATCATCTGCAAGTCCAAGTTGTTATGCACTTTGTTTTATTATTATTATTTTTATTTTTTTTTTTAATTTTTGTATATCAAATTTCATTCATTATAGACTCAATAAATATGAGTTTACCAACCCTTTTGCCTGCCATACAATCCCAAACAATAATGCCACATCCAACAAGTTTAACCGTTGACAAAAGATTTTCTTTATTTAATGTAGTTCCACTTTTTCGACAAACGGACTTTTTTCCTTTAATGCCGAAAATGCTAAATGCTTTCATATGACAATAAAACATTCTCCTAAAATTCTGGAGCCTTGCTTACACGCTCATTGGCAAAGTCCATTTTTTTTCCACTATTTAAATCGAAAACGAATGGCTTTCTAGACGGTACACAACCATGATCAGATTTCTTAATATTTTGCGAATGGTATCTTCATGGATATCTTTGCCGAAAGACTCTTTGATTTAAAAAATAATTTAGGAAGCAGTGATTTCTGGGATTCTGATGCCAAAATAATTCGCTTTTTGAGCTCAGTTTGGACGGGCAACATCATAAGGTTTTTCTGTTGGTGGATTTATAGTTTTGAACGACGTACTGCACTGAGGAGTGGGGTCTGCGCATGAAAGATTTTTCTTCATATCTTCGCTTTATGAGAATTTTTCTTTCGTCAGCACCGATTTCTTTGATTTTGGTCTTTTCTCAAAATATAGTTTCTAAAAGAAATATAATTAATACAAATCAACTTTATACAAATACAGTTTGTCTTCTTCTAAAATAAAACCGAAGTAACAGACCTGTAAGTCGTTGCATAATTCGTAGGACGTAAATGTACAAATAATTTAACAGTGCACTTATAGTTGCCCTACTGCGTTTTTTGCGTTGTAAACAAAAAAAAATTAAGTAGAAGCATTCCGTAAGATATTTAAAAATAAAAAACAATTTCCAATGATAAACAATTTTTTGTAATCTTTTAATATTTTCATATTCCTGTGTACAGTACTTTTTCCAGCAAGTATATATTTTTATAGAAAGTGTTATTAGAACCTGAGCTCATAACACTTTCTATTAAAAAAAATTTTTAGATTATAAGGATATTTTCATATAGAATATTCCTTCGACATTTTCTTAAATAAAATTCATGAGTTCATGAGGTATTTTGCCCTTAGAGGTCCTAAGTATCAGTTTTCTAGGTAAATTAGATAGGTTTTTTATATCCACACTATTTCAATTTTGAAGTTTTCTTTTAATTTAAAAAAAGTGTTTTGCTTCATAAAAAAAAATTAATAAATAAAAAAAATATATAAAAAATAATCTTAAAAACTTATGAAAAAAATTATATAAAATCTTTTAAATCAATATGTTGTTAAAGGCGGGATAAGGCTTAAAGGCGGAAAAATGCATATTTTCATATTAATAGGCTAGGTGATTTCTTGTTATCGATGTTTTGTTCTATCGTTTTATTCCGATTTGGACTAAACGTATATTATTTGAAAGGTAGTTCTTTTTAGCTGTTCACCAGATTTACAGATTTTTGATTTTTTTTCTTTATTTTGAGTAAATTGCATTTAAAGTTGCTACTAACACATACATAAAATTATACATATGCTTTGTGTGTGTTTAATAAATTTGTCAATGAGTTTGTTATCTTCATTCACAATAATAAAAACCAAAAAAAAATGTTGGTTTGTGAATTGGCTAAGTTGAGATATAAAGTTGCTAGAAATTGCGCTTAAATTTCGAACGGTGGAATCTGCTAATATAATTAATGTTACATAACATTTGAAGTGTCTTTGAAAGGTCATATGTCTCCCTAGGTAATCGCGAGGAGTTTTTACCCGATGAATATGTTGCTAAAAAATTTAAAAAATGGTTAAAAAAAACTCTTCCTGATTACCTGAATTATGTGTAAGATCGGTCAAGTAGATTTTGGTTTATGATGTTCACGGACTTAAAAAATGTTGTTTGTGAGAAAATTGATTTAAAGTTTTTAAAGTTTGCTCCGATTGACTTACTTGAAATTTTGATACAACACTGCCGACATGTTGTACATTCAGAAAAAGAACAAATCAAAAATTTAATTTTATTGAGTTTTTGTTTAATTTTAAATACACGACACCAAAAGCCAGACAAAATAATCACACAACAAATACACAGGTCAACTATAAACTTATAAACAATAAAAAAAAATGTAAAAAGAAAAGGTGTAAAACCTTACCCAGCCCTTAACTGAAATGAAAAATGACAGCTATGTCTCCGAAATAAATTCCGGAGACTGTGGTCACAAGCGATAACCGCCTAAGTCGACTTAAGAACGATTTGAGTCATGTATGCTATCATATTCTGCTAACAACGCTTTATATTTACGTGAAATCCCCATTTCTCTAACACTGTCTTTTAAAAAGTTACTAGTAGATTCCAGCGCTCGGAATTCGAGTGCAATTTCTAGGCAGCTTTATGTTTCAACTTAGGCAATTCACAAACCAACACTTTTATGGTTTATTATTGTGAATGAAGATAACAAACATATTAACAAACACATTAACAAATTTAATAAAACACACATAGCTTATGTATAATTTTATGTATGTGTTAGTAGCAACTTTAAATGCAAATTACTCAAAATAATAGAAAAAAAATATAAAAATCTGTAAATCTGCAAAACGGTTAAAAAGAAATACCTTTCAAATAATATACGTTTGGCCAAAATCGGGATAAAACGGTAGAACAAAACATCGGTCACAAGAAATCGCCTAACCTATTAATATTATAGATTTAAATTACGTTTTATAAAATTTACTTACAAGATTCGAAATTTATAAATTTAGAACATTGAAAAATATCGCTTAGATTTAGTATTTTCTTCCCCTCTTACAGATAGCAGTTGTTTTGAGTCTTTATAAAATTGTTATTTATATGAATTCAATAAACTTATTCGAATTAAATTTTAATGAAAAATATTTTTTGTTTTTTATACGGATTAATTTGACTTTTTTTCGTATACAGTCTGTTTGGAAAGTGTTTTGACAAAATAAAAATTTTGTCCTTTTGACTTTTACGTTTGAAAATATAGTCCCCAATTTGGAACAAGTGTCGTTTACCACCGATCTCTCCGATTTTAATAAAAATCGGTATGTATGTAATATTAGGGGTCCTGAACACGAATCTGAAGTCAGAAAGTTGCGGAAAGACCCCATTTCTGAGATATCGCCCTTCAAAAATGCAAAAAAATTTAAAGTTTTTTTTCTGTGTATAAGTAATTTCGGGGGTCTTGGAAACGAATCTGACGTCAAAAAGTTGCGGAAAGCCCCAGGTTCTGAGATATCGCACTTCAAAAATGAAAAAAGAGTCAAATTTTGGTAAGCTTTTTTGTGTGTATCGTGACATTTCCCGCGCTTTCTCGTGTTTGACAATATCTGAATTTTAAAGTTAAATTTCTCGCGATTTTTTGTTACAAATTTTTAAGCTTTATTAAATAAAGCACCGCAATGAAACTATCTGTATTATTATTTAGGCTTACGATTGTTTGGAAGAAGAGGGATATGTTCACTTTAAGGTGAACCATTCCATTAATTTTAAGGATGCTGAAACAGGTGAACATACAAACACAATCGAAGGGCTGTGGCGGCATGCAAAGGCATCAAAGCCGCAGTATCACCGAAAGAAGTCATTCTTTTATGTCTATTTAGCCAAATATATGTTTTAAAACATTGCAAAAACAATAACCTAAACGTTTTTGTAAAGTTTTGCGAATTGACAGGCAAGCTGTACAATCCGCAAGAGCCGCAAACATCACATTCAGAAGAGGAAGACGAAGATTTTGAAATCGATACTAATGAAGAAGGTGAATTGTTGGAAGATGAGTGCTGGCCGGAAGGAGAAGAGAATTTTTAAACACATTGTGCCTTATAATTTAAGAAAGAATTATAAAAATGTTTATAAAAAAGTAAAAAAAGCACAAAAACAGGAATAAACAGAAAAAAAAATTAAAAATTTTTTGAATTTTTTGCATTTTTGAAGGCCGATATCTCAGAAACGGGGCCTTTCCGCAACTTTTTGACTTCAGATTCGTGTTCAGGACCCCAAGTATTACCTATATACCGATTTCTCAAAATCGGAGAGGTCGGTGGTAAACGACACTTAAGCCAAGATGGAACATACTGAAAAAAAGTGTGGCAAGACAGAACAAAAATAGAAGAGACTTTAAAATTTTGTTGTCAGCAAAACGTATTTAGAATTTCACTTTGAATTGTAATATTCTTTTATAATGCATTTACAGAGCATAGTAATTTGTTATATTCTAATTCAACAGTAATACAAATTATCTGAGCTTTAATCATAAAAAGGTGAATTTAATGAATTTAAAATGCCTGACAAAAAAAAAACGTCAATTAAAGTGATTCAATTGGATTACTACAACTACAATCTCGACAAAATAGTACAAGAATTATCCGAAATGTTTTCTTAAACAAGACAGATGGTTTAGAACATTCAAATCACGCAGAAAACGGAAGTAGACTCGAACATATAAATTCAAGTGGGAGGTCACATGGGATTTCAGAGAGAGTAGAATGCATTTGTGAAAAAGGGCCTATAAAAACTCGATGGTTTCTAGTAAGGAATTTGCAGATAAACTCAAAAATGAATATCGTGTGGTAGTCTCTCATGAAACAGTAAGAGAGGTCTTGAAAAAGAACGATGTTGCTCAAAAAAAACTTTTGCTTACAATGCAACACAAAGAAAAGAGATTTTCTTTTGCTACAATGCTCATGTCCAAATGATGTTTTACTATAATGATGGGCCCAATAGAGTGTGGAGTAATTCGTTAAAAGTATTAGAAAGTCGAAATATAATTTTCTCTATGAAATTTTAAAATTTTTCGGTTATTTTATCTTTAACTTTTCGTTATAGAAAACTTGCCATTAATACTAAAAAAATTTTTTATAGCGGTGTTACAAACGCAAGGCAAATTTTAAAATACTCTTAAGCATAACAAAGTAATGTGGTGTATTAAAAATAATGGTTGTTTGGTCTGTTAGAATTTATTGAAAAAGAAAGCGTAAGCTTCACGTTCGTTTAAATAATGGAGGTAATGCTGCTGATGTTGCTGCTGATGATGACGACGACGACGAAGCTTATGACTTCCTCCTTCTTCAGAGACTGACAGACACTCTGTTGTGTACGTTAGCATACAACAATGTTGAGATATAAAATTTTTATAAATACACATTTATTAGATCTGTGATATTTTGAAAACAAATATTAAAAAAAAAATAGTGTTGCCTCTTTATATTCTTCCTTTTTGTTAGAGAAAAAAATATATGTTAAAACTAGGTTGCATATTATTGTTAAACACATTTTCATGCAAGCTGTTGTTATCTGTCTGTTTGTCTTCCAGCCAGCCTGCCTACTTGCCTGCCATAGGCTGTTTTCTGTATTTAAGTTAGACTAAACTTTATTTGAAACTTTATCGCCGTCCTGTCTAAAAACATATTTAAGTACCAGTGTTAAATTTACTTAAAATTTTCTACTTATTTTATGATACTTAAATGGTTTTTACTATCAGCGCACTTCTCCTTGAAATTCTATGATTGTCAGGTTAACTTAATGATGGAAATTACGTATACATTTTGTAAAAAAAAAAAAAAAAACAGTATTTTAAACACAAGTAAAAAAATTGCCTCAGTTTTGGCCTATTATGCGATATCTTACACTAGGACGTTTCGAAAAACAGTTGAGCCAGTCACCCTCCACGTCCAAAAAAGCTGTCCCTTTTTTTGAACAACGAGATTTCTTTCTTATCATTTTTAACTTCGACGTCAAGTTTTAGTTGTTATTTCCAATATCTCGGATCTTACCAAAGGAATGGTTTTTAACGAGATACCGGAAGTCACAATCTAAGTCAGTAAAACGAGTACAAATCAAAAAAAAATAATAAGATATTTTACACTTTTTCATGAAGTAATGACTACTGATTATATAATTTTTTCATCCACTTTCTGAAAGTTTCAGAGCTGTACCTAGTGCGGAAGTGGATGAAAATCCACTTTCAGTCTAACCCTGAGAAATAATAATATACTAAAAGAAACCAGCCCTCGAAATTCGAGAGCAAATTCTATTTGTGACTTTCTATATAAAATTCATAAAATTTCGTTATAAATATTTGAATATAATTATATATAATATAATAAAGACCCTAAAGGTATGCTAATCAATTTTAGGATATTAACAATTGTCCAAGTTAACACAAAACAAACTCATTTTTTTACAAACATTAACAAATTTAATAAACACACACATAGCATTGTATAATTTTATGTATGTGTAAGTAGCAACTTTAAATGCATTTTACACAAAATAAAGGCAAAAATTTAAAAATCTCTAAGTCTGGTGAACAACTAAAAAAAAATACCTTGTGTCAAAATCGGGGTAAAACTGAAGCTTTAACACCGGTCACAAGAAATCGCCTAGCCTATTAATAGATTCATGTACAAATGATTTTTTAAAAATGTACTGTCCTCCACTTCAAGCAAATACTGAAAGTTTCAGAGATCTAGCTAGTCGGAAAGTTAGAGAAAATACAATTATAAAAATCCGCCTCAAACAAACAAACAGATAAAGAGAGTTAAACAAAAGCATGTAAAAGGTGATAAAAAATTTGAATGTTTGGAATCTTTTATACTAGAGGGGTCCGACCCTTCAAAAGTACCTCATATTCTGAGAATTTTATGTTTAGAAAATGCCTCAGGTTCAGGAGACTTGTTTTTAAAAAAAATTATTTATCTTCTAAAGAACTTTCTAAAATAAAACCCCAGATTAAAAAACAATCCGACTTCAGGTATAGATGGCGCCAGTTGTTTGAAAAAAAGTACTGTAGTGAAAAGTGACAACGTTATAAATTGAAGTTAGTATTTGTTTGGCAGCCATCAAGAGTGAACTCTTTCATTTAAAACAGTAAAATATTGGGTGACATGACGAACAGTGGACGACCAATTGAGGTGAACCACGCCAGAAATTATGAAAAAATCCATAAAATGATATCGGCTGACCTTGGACTCAAACTTAGCGAGCTATCAAACAAAAACAGGGCTTGGCGGTCATGTAGTGTTTAGCGGCCGTTTTTTTTTTTTTTTTTTTTTTATAAAGGGTCCGCCATCTAACGTTTTTTTTTTCAACTAGTACTTATTTCGTGAATGGTAACACTGAACGAATATGGTTGTGTACACGCTTGAACAACGCTGGGAAATATTGCGACATTACTTTGAAAATCATGGTAATGTTGCAGAATGTGTGCGAAAATTGCGTACGGATTTTGGAAGAAGAGAAGCACCGTCAGCTCCGCATGTTCGTTATCTTGTGAAAAAAGTGAAAGAAACTGGCATCCTCATCGATAAACCAAAGCGTGAAATGCCAAAAACAGTGCGTACACCCGAGAATATTGCTGCTGTGGCAGAAAGTGTGCGTGAAGCGCCATCAACATCAATTCACCGTCGTTCTCAAGAATTGAAAATTTCGGAGGCATCATTGAGACGAATTTTGCATAAAGACCTTGGTATGACGCCATACAAAGTCCAATTGGTTCAGGAGTTGAAACCAACTGGCCATCCAATGCGTTTTCGCTTCGCTAAGTGGGCCTGCGATCGACTTACAGAAGATGCCGATTTTGCCAAAAAAAAAAATCATCTTTTCAGATGAAGCTCATTTTGATCTTGGCGGGTATGTAAACAAGCAAAATTGTCGCATTTGGGGCACATAAGACCCGCACGCATACATTGAAAAGCCGATACACCCAAAACGAGTCACTGTTTGGTGCGGATTTTGGTCCAGAGGCATAATTGGGCCATTTTTCTTCGAAAATGAGCAAGGAGTGGCAGTTACAGTCAATGGCGATCGTTATCGGGCCATGTTGAACGAATTTTTGTTCACAAAAATTGAAGAGGAGGATATTGACAACATTTGGTTTCAACAGGACGGCGCTACGTGCCACACAGCCGAAGCTACACTCGATATTTTGCGCCCTGTTTTTGAAGATAGCATTATCAGTCGCAGAGCTGATGTCGTTTGGCCACCTCGGAGCTGCGATTTGACACCGTTGGACTATTATTTGTGGGGTGCCCTCAAAGATAAGTGTTACGCCAACAAGCCAGAGACAATTGACGCTTTAAAGGACAATATTCGTGAAGCCATTGGTGAAATACAGCTGCACACAATCGATAATGTGCTTTAAAATTGCACCGATCGTGTAGGCTATGCATGGCCAGCCAAGGCAGCTGTTTGAATGAAATTATTTTCCATTATTAACCGGAAGGATTGTACTTTCAAATAAAAAAAGAAATTTGAGATAATATTCAGTAGTTTTTTTTTTATAGCATTTTCAAAAAAAAAAAAGTTATTTGGCGGACCCTTTAAATCTATAATATTAATAGGCAAGGCGATTTCTTGTGACCGATTTAAGTTTCCCAGTTTTACTACGATTTTGACAAAAAAATTTATCATTTGAAAAGTATTTCTTTTTAGATGTTACCCAGATTTACAGATTTTCATCGTCTGGAATATTTTTTTTTGGAGTTATGATCGTTGAAAGTTGCTACTAACACATACATAAAATTATACAACGCTATGTGTGTGTTTATTAAATTTGTTAATGTGTTTGTGTTAATGTTGAGTTTGTTTTCTTCATTTAAAATGAGTTAAATTGTGAAGCATACCTTTAGGGTCTTCATTAAATGAAAAAATAAAATTTCCTAGAATTTGCACTCGAATGCTGGAATCTGCTAGTACAAATAAATGGCTAAAAATTGATGAAACTTTTTTTCAAAAATTTATTGAAATAAAATTGGTTATGAAACACAATTTTTTTATTTCTTCTTCTCTGCTGCCATCTTTTCTCAAAGCACTTTCGATGAGTGACAGCAGACTAATAAGAAATAAAAGACGGTAAAAGTTATTAATTTTAGGGGCACTTTAATGACCTTAAAAGTAAAAATTCAGTATTTCTCCAGTTCAAACCTCAATAACTCGACAAATAGGCAATGTATGGTGAGCGTGAAATTGAATCTGTTAGATGTAAGGGTGGATCAAATAAGTCTGTGAACTTTCCTTCTTTTAGAACTTCGCTCTTAGATAAATAAAAAATAAATACTGCTGACATCAACCACCATCTGTTAATAGATTACTGTTCATATTTAGAGCTTTGAGTTTTGCGGTAGATGAAATAGGGGATGTATGCGATATAATCCACATTGATTATAATGTTATATAATGTTATAATGCGATATAATCCGATATAATTACATTGATTAAACAAGACCGCATTTGGTCAAGAATAAAGAAATTTTTCATCAAGGCAACGCAGACGTGAACATATGTGTAGTCGCCATGACTTGGAAATTGCTACTATATCCGCCATTCTCTGGATTGAACCAACAATGACTATGTTATATTTTTGAGCCTAAAAAAATAGCTTGTTGTAAAGGGATTTAGCTCCAACGATTTAGTCAGTGATCAAACATACATATGTCTATTTTGAGGATCCCGCGAAATCCTATTTAAAATGGATAGAAAAAATTGATCCCAGAGTATTGAGTTAGAACGAGAGCATGTTGAGAATTAAATATTTTTTGTGAACAAAAACTATCTTTCATTAAAAACAGTCACGTATTCATTGATCCGCCCGAAATACTTTTAGCTTTCCAACAATATATATTTTGTTCGTGAGATAGGTAGTGTGATAAAGTTTTATTTTCCAGCTTGGATGATACTCAGCTAGTGTTGGTTCTTGAAAGGCTCGCTTCCTTTAACATTGAATTTACACACACAGTTTACGTACGACTTAATATTCGCCTCAACCTAGTTAAATCGGATTGGACCTGGTTAGTACCGAACTAGTTAATAGGAAAACTACAATACGATCTAAATAACTCATGAGGAATAATAGGCAGTCAAGTCGTGTTAGTAAGGAACTAGTTTATCTACGACCTACGAGGAATTGTAGCCAGCTAAGTCGGCATCCGTTTGTAGTCTATTTTCCAGTTGACCGCACAACGCATTAAAGAGAGAATTCGTTGATCAGTCGAACTAGCCGTATGTGGAATAAACTCCCCGCAGAGGTCTTTCCCGATAGTCATAATCTAATAAAATTTAAGTCAAATATCCACAAACACTACTCCCGCTTTCCTCCTTCCCATAACCTATTTTCTTGAAATCACCATAATGCACTGCATTTGTAGGGGGCATCCCCTGAGTGTTGGTTAATATAAAAAAAACACGTCCTATGTAACTCAAGAGGGATAATATGCAGGTGAGCCGGGTTAGTACCGCACTAGTTACTATAAGAATTACTATAATCTCTCTATGAAACTGGATCTGGCCGGATCAAATGGATTCAGGCTTGTCATCAATACAAAAACTCTGCCACTATATTGATGTAAATACACAAACTATATGAGAATTTTAAGATATGAGGTATAGTAAAAAGTAATGTGTTAGGTACAGGGAAAGCTATAAGTTCGTAATGGCACGATACAGTAGTTTTGAAGAAGGCAGATATAGCTAATGTTGCTCTAAAAGCCACGTTCACCGTAAATGGGAAGTGGCTGCCGACACAATACAAATCAACATCATATGTGATGTATTTATTTTTCTCTTTTTTTGTACACATTGCTTTGCAAGTTGGCCGATAACGCATTTCTTGACATTAAAAAAAGTCACGAATTGAAAGTGAAGTAAATGGACACTACTATGTTTATGGCTGCAGCTGTTGAAATGTGTTTATTTTTCAGTCCGATACTGGGTAATTATTATTACGGCCAACCCTCGTTGAAAAATTCTTATTACAATGTATAAAAAAGACACAATCTGACAACAATAGTTTTTTTTTTCTCAATTACGCATTGCTTGCATTTTGTTTCGTTCATTTTATTTCTATTTTATACCATTTTCCAATTACCAATTTTATTGCTAATTTATTTCTAAAATAAAATCTTTAAATTGAGATCAATTTCGATGAAGCAAAAAACAAAATAATAAAAAAAAATAAATTACCAAGAAATTGAATTATGTGTATTGATCTTCATCTTTATCATTATTTTCTATTACCTACATATTTCAAATGAACGAACGAACGAACGAACCATCTAACGAACGAGCAAAAACAAAATTTTTTTTAGAGTTGGTAGAATTAAACTTCAGTCACAAAAGCATTTAGTTTAGTGTTTATCAGATAAAATAACAGTTTTCTGGGTCAAGTTATTAAGTGTGTGTATTTGTTAGTATTTCGTATACCTGTGTGTGGAGATACTATTACGCTTTAATAGTAGATTTGTAGTAAGAAATATATAAGAGTGAAATTCAGGAGCTTTTTGGTAGTATTACCAGACACTGATATCATTTTATTACTAAACAAAAAAAATAAAACCCAACCAATTATAATTAGTGATTTAAATTTTTTGTATTCCTGTTAAAAAATTTGACTTTTTTTTAAGTATATATATATTTCAATATAAAAAATAACTGTACATAAATAACAAATTATTATCTTCGATTAGCTGAAGTTAATAGTCGTATTGATTTATTGGGGATACCCAAATTGAGGTTTTGCAAACAAAATTGAAACTTTAGTTTGAATAGATTTTATTTGTTATAAAAATGGGATTGGAAGATAAGAAATATTGTTACAAAATCAATGCTAAAGATGGAAATACCCAATATCCAATCAATTTGTTTTTAGAATAAAAATAATCTAAGCCATAAAAACAAAGTTTTTATTAAAACTCTTTCTTAACTTATACATATGAGTTTTAAATCTCACCGTGACTGGGCGTGACTGTGTGTCTTAAAATCTTAAAATCTTAAAATTAACATTTGGCCACAACATGTCAAACATGGACAAAGTTTCAGGTCGATCGAATATGGGGAAGTGAGGATTTAAACTCTCCTTGACTGTGCGTGACTATGCGTGACTGCACGTGACTATGCGTGACTATGTCAAAGTTAATCTTTTTTCACAGCAAGTCTATCGACCAAGTTCAGAATGATTTGATGGGGCGAAATCCGTTTTAAATCTCTCCGCGACTGTGGGTGACCATGCGTGATTGTGCGTGACTAAGTCAAAGTTAATCTTTTGTTCACAGCACGTGTATGGACCAAGTTTCAGATGGATTGGATGAGGGGAAATGACAATTAGATCACTCCGTGACTGTGCGTGACTATGCGTGAATGTGCGTGACTACCCCAAAATTAATCTCTAGTCACAACAAGACTATGGGCCAAGTTTCAGATCAATTGGATAAGGGGGAATGGGGTTGCCCCACGACAGACAGATAAACAGAGAGAGAGTATGAGTTAAAATAAAGAGTTTAATAATCTAACCCATAAAAACAAAATTTTTATTAAAACTCTTTCTTTCCTTATGCATATGAGTTTTGAATATCTCCGTGACTGTGTGTGACTATTATATTATTTCTTTACAACAAGTATACCGACCAAGTTTCAGAACGATTGGATGAGGCGAAATCCGTCTGAAGTCTCTCCGTGACTGTGCGTAACCATGCATGACTGTGCGTGACTAAATCAAAGTTAATTTTTTTCACAGCAAGTGTATGGACCAAGTTTCAGATGGATTGGATGAGGGAAAGTGACATTTAGATCACTCCGTGACTGTGCGTGCCTACCCCAAAATTAATCTTTTTTCACAACAACACTATGGGCCAAATTTCCGATCAATTGGATATGGAGGAATAGGGTTGACCCACGACAGACAGACAGAAAGACAGACAGACAGAGAGTATGAGTTAAAAGAAAGAATTTAAAAAGAAACCAATGCATGTATCTTTTGAATTTTTATTGATATAGGCGGCACTCTACTATAGTTTGGATACTGTAAGTGTATTTTTATATTTGATCAGTATAAGAACCAGTCTGCAAAATTTTGAAATACATAAAATAACCACCTATTTAGAATTCGTAATTTGGTCTAGAGCCACTAACAAAAGTTTTTCGGAATGAAACTACTTTCAAACTGAAGAAAATATATTTTTTTAAGGAACCTAGAAGAATACTTATTTCAAAATGAAAAAACAATATTGATCGAAATGTTAGCTATGGAATTTCGACCGGAATTTTTGACATGCCTGTATCGATTCTTGGTTGATTCAACTAGAGTAATTCCACTCGGTCCATGCCACTAGGGAACAATTCCAATAAACATTTGATTACAAAAAAAAAACCAAGCGGTATTATACCAATTGCTATTGTCCCCCAGTGAAATTATATCAAGGGGATTTGTCCGAGTGAAATTTTGTATAGTGGAATTGTTCTCATAAGCAGCGGGTATACTCTGTATTCAGGCATGTCGCGAAATTCCGTTCGCAAGTGAAATTGAACCCGTATTTTAATTCTTCAAAATAAAAAACAAAATCGGAATGAAAACAATTTCCATTTTTTAATTAGAATTGATTTTAACAAATTTTTAATGATAAAAAAGAATTTTCCATGTATTTAAAAAATTTTGTGAATAAAAATTTTTTTTTAATATGATCTAAAATTAAACTAATTTTATAAAACTTAATTTATGACTGAAATCCAACGAAATGTGTAGAACCAAAAAACAAACAAAAATTCGACCGAAATGTTAACTAAGAAATCAATCAAATTTCGACCGAAATTTGTGGTATGCCTGTTAATATGAGAATTGGTGATTCCAGTCCCTTAAACGTGATTCAACATTAACAGATTTTATACTTCAATCTCATGCTTTGTAGAAACCAACTTCGAAGTAATTTTTACTACTACAGTATGTATTTTTAATTGAAACTAGTATAGTCCAGCACTAGAAATTCGAGTGCGAATTCTAGGAAGAACTATTTTTCACTAAATATTTGTTTAATCTATATGCATATATAAAAAATTTATGAATATTTAAATGAGGATAAAGGTATGTTAATCAATTTTAGCAATTCTCAAAATAAACACAGAACGTCTAATATATAATTTAAATCATTCGCATTTATTTTATATAATTTAATATATTTTGAAGACAAATTAAACATAAATTTTATCATTCTCAGCTTCTCCTCCATATGAACTATAACTATGCCAATTTTCACACTCTTCCGTGCCCGCATATTGCTTAAGAAGGGAACTAAAAATTTACCTTCACATATTAATATATAGATAATATAAAGTTGAAATAAATTATATAAAAAAAATTAATAATACACCCAAGATATTATTTTACTTTGTAAGTCCGATCCCGCACATGTTTTTTCGGCCACTTATATTTAGAAGTTATGGACTCATACCAAATTTCTTGTCTCTGTCTACATAGTACTTTAGATTTATGATGATAACTATTTACCATGGAGACGATGCCTACATGATATATTAAAAAAAAACATTCCTATTTTGGATTGTACACTGATCTATGTTTAAAGTTTCAAGTCTCTTGCTCAACGGTAAATTATTTTAAAATTGATTGCAAAATTTGTACGAACAACCAAGCAAACAAACAATGGGACACGACAGTGTGTCAATAAAAACGAATGAACATTAATATTTTTCATCAGACCCAACTACCCTCGAAATTCTATTCAAATATGTCGTTTTGTATGAAAAGGAGATATACAGTGTGCCACAGTGGAAACCCAGTGCCCACCCTGGAAATAATTATATATTTTGTAATATAAATAAAAAATATATATAATATATTTTCGTGAAATAGCACGGATCATAGGTAGAAGCCACTACTCAGTGCAAATCCAAATTCGCGCGAAAAGTGAACTATTTTGACGTGAGTAAAACTGTATCCCAGAATTACTGCTTCCCAAATTAGTTCTAAAATCAAAGAATCGTTTGGCAAACACACTCATGACTATCTGGGCGTCTCGCACGAATAAAGCAATTCATTTTAGATGCCAATAGAAAAAAACGCATGGACTTTGCAAATGATTATGTAAAGAAGGCTCCAGTGTTTTGGGAAGTGTTTTATTTTCAAATTAAAACAAGTTTTTAATTTTTGGCATGAAAGGAAAAATTGAGTTTGGCAAAAAAGTGGAACTGTATTAAATAAAGAAATTCATGTGTCAACGATTAAACACGGTGGAGGTGGAATTATTATTTTGGGGTTGTGTGGCAGGTAACGGGGTTGGTAAACTCGTATTTATTGACTTTACAATGGATCACGTTGGATATAAAAACATTTAAAAACAACAACACACAAGAACTGGGACTTGAGAAGATTTTTAGTTCAAACAGAATAATATCCAAAACATACGGCACACAATGTCAAGCTATTGCTCTACAAATACCAAAAATCAATTGAAATCACCAACCCAATCACGCGATCATAATCCATCAGTATAAAATAACCTCAAAGAAAATGTTAAAAGGAATCATCTTGGATGAGTGAAGTAAAATAAGTAAAGAGGATACTTTAAAGTCGATGCCGAAGAGCCTCACACAGGTCGTAAAGCACATGTAGTATCCTACTACAAATTATTATCCTTCGTTTTTTTAATTTTACTGATATAAATGACAAATTACAACATTCCACGAGCTATTTTTACACTTTCTGTTAGATGTCGCTAATTTTACAGTGGTCAATAAGTAACTTTCTAATATCTTAGAATCTTCTTAAGAGCACGTCAAAATATGTATTAAAGCATTGGAAGTTAGATAAACTGAACTACGAACGATTTGGGTGAAACAAACCAGCAACTTTAATGGACTAAAAATTAAATTTAACGTTATATTATTAACTTCTGCAACTGTGACATTCTCAATGATAGATATGTGAGATCAAAAATCGAACTAATGCCGTTTTCTTTTCTGACAAAAAATGTCGCCATTTTTTGGCCGTTTTTGGAGAAAAATGTATTTTTTTATATATTCTGAATTAAGAGCAGTATTTTATTATATATCAGTCGAAAGGTCTCAAAGTGCCGTGTTCATAAGTGCAAGTCATAGGGAAAAAATTTATACTTGGAAGTCATAGGGTGAAAATATACAAAAAAAGGGGAACAATGGGAAAATATTCTCACACTATGACCTGAAAGAAGTCAATGGCTGAAATTTTTTATGATTTACGAGGGCTCGACTTTGAGACCTTTCGATTGATGTATAATGTTTAATGTGTGAAAAAGATCTGGGCGGTTACTGATTGCAAGTTAAACAATGCAGTTTCTGCAACAAAAATTCACTGTACGTGTGATGTCAAAAAAAAGGTGACATTGACTGTGCACCCACCATATCACCAGATCTGACCACTCGGGACTTCTTGTGGGGTTATTTAAAAAGCAAAGTGTACGCCAACAAGCCTCATACCATTGACGAGCTCAGGGCAAACATTTGCCCCGAGATCATCGCTATACTGCCCAAGATGTTCAAAAAGGTTACGGAAAATGCAGCAAAAAGGGCACATTTTGCGTGGCCAATAGAGATGGCCATTTGATTCACGCTGTATTAAAAAAATTAGTCCAAATGAATTAAAAGGGACAAAGTAAAATCAAAATATCACATATGTGACCTTCTCCGAGAGTAGAGACCTAGTGTGTCAAAAAACGGGTTGTGTCAGAAACGGTGGATTCTGGTACTTAAAAGGGTGTAGAAACTTTAAATGCGTTTTTTTTTTTTCTCAAAACTTAATTTTCACACACTAGGTCCCTTTACTCGGAGAAGGTCACATATATGGAAATCGGTGTTTTTTTTTTACTCCCTTTATTTGAACTCGTAGTGTCTGCTTGTCTGCCGAAAAAACTTGGGATCGATTTTTAACCCTTTTCCCGTGATCCAATCAAGCTGAAACTTTGCAGGCAGACCCGTGGCGAAGATAAAAAAAAATTGCAAAAAAATATTGCAAAAAAAAATTTACTGACTCTAGAATTTACAATTGTTAAGTAAGAATGAAGTGATATGGTAAACTTAATTTACAAAGAAAGAGAGTATAATAAAAACAAGGTTTTTTGGGTTATTTTTTTTTAATTATTCAATTATTCACTTATTCAATTATACAATTATACAATTATACAATTATTCAATTATACAATTATTCAATTATTCAATTACTCAATTATTCAATTATTCAATTAATCAATTATTCAATTAATCAATTATTCAATTATACAATTATTCAACTATTCAATTATTCAATTATTCAATTTTTCAATTATTCAATTATTCAATTATTCAATTATTCAATTTTTCAATTATTCAATTATTTAATTATTCAATTATTCAATTATTCCATTATTCCATTATTCAATTATTCAATTATTCAATTATTCAATTATTCAATTATTCAATTATTCAATTATACAATTATTCAATTATTCAACTATTCAATTATTCAATTTTTCAATCATTCAATTATTCAATTATTCAATTTTTCAATTATTCAATTATTCAATTATTCAATTATTCAATTATTCAATTATTCAATTATTCAATTATTCAATTATTCCATTATTCCATTATTCAATTATTCAATTATTCAATTATTCAATTATTCAATTATTCACTTATTCAATTATACAATTATTCAATTACTCAATTATTCAATTATACAATTATTCAATTACTCAATTATTCAATTACTCAATTATTCAATTATTCAATTACACAATTATTCAATTATTCAATTACTCAACTATTCAATTATTCAATTATTCAGTTATTCAATTATTCGATTATTCAATTATTAAATTATTCAATTATTCAATTATTTAATTTTTCAATTATTCAATTATTTAATTATTCAATTATTCAATTATTCAATTATTTAATTTTTCAATTTTTCAATTATTCAATTTTTCAGTTATTTAATTATTCAATTATTCAATCATTCAATTATTCAATTATTCAATTATTTAATTATTCAATTGTTCAATTATTTAATTATTCAATTATTCAATTATTTAATTTTTCAATTTTTCAATTATTCACTTATTCAATTATACAATTATACAATTATTCAATTATTCAATTATTCAATTATTCAATTATTCAATTACTCAATTATTCACTTACTCAATTATTCAATTATTCAATTAATCAATTAATCAATTATTCAATTATTCAATTATTCAATTATTCAATTATACAATTATTCAATTATTCAGTTATTCAATTTTTCAATTATTCGATTATTCAATTATTCAATTATTAAATTATTCAATTATTAAATTATTCAATTATTCAACTACTCAATTATTCAATTATTCAATTATTCAATTAATCAATTAATCAATTATTCAATTATTCAATTATTCAATTATTCAATTATTCAATTATTCAATTATTCAATTATTCAATTATTCAATTATTCAATTATTCAATTATTCAATTATTCAATTATTCAGTTATTCAATTTTTCAATTATTCGATTATTCAATTATTCAATTATTAAATTATTCAATTATTAAATTATTCAATTATACAATTATACAATTATTCAATTATTCAATTATTCAATTACTCAATTATTCAATTACTCAATTATTCAATTGCTCAATTATTCAATTAATCAATTAATCAATTATTCAATTATTCAATTATTCAACTATTCAATTATTCAATTATTCAATTATTCGATTATTTAATTATTCAATTATTAAATTATTCAATTATTCAATTATTCAATTATTCAATTATTCAATTATTCAATTATTCAACTATTCAATTATTCAATTATTCAATTATTCAACTATTCAATTATTCAATTATTCAATTATTCAATTATTCAATTTTTCAATTATTCAATTATTCAATTATTCAATTATTCAATTATTCAATTATTCAATTATTCAATTATTCAATTATTCAATTATTCAATTATTCAATTATTCAATTATTCAATTATTCAATTATTCAATTATTCAATTATTCAATTATTCAATTATTCAGTTATTAAATTTTTCTATTATTCGATTATTCAATTATTCAATTATTAAATTATTCAATTATTAAATTATTCAATTATACAATTATTCAATTATTCAATTATTCAATTATTCAATTATTCAATTATTCAATAACTCAATTATTCAATTATTCAATTAATCAATTATTCAATTATTCAACTATTCAATTATTCAATTATTCAATTATTCAATTTTTCAATTATTCAATTATTCAATTATTCAATTATTCAATTATTCAATTATTCAATTATTCAATAATTCAATTATTCAATTATTCAATTATTCAATTATTCAATTATTCAATTATTCAATTATTCAATTATTCAATTATTCAATTATTCAATTATTCAGTTATTCAATTTTTCAATTATTCGATTATTCAATTATTCAATTATTAAATTATTCAATTATTAAATTTTTCAATTATTCAATTATTAAATTTTTCAATTATTCAATTATTCAATTATTTAATTTTTCAATTTTTCAATTATTCACTTATTCAATTATACAATTATTCAATTATTCAATTATTCAATTACTCAATTATTCAATTACTCAATTATTCAATTAATCAATTACTCAATTAATCAATTATTCAATTATTCAACTATTCAATTATTCAATTTTTCAATTATTCAATTATTAAATTTTTCAATTATTCAATTATTCAATTATTCAATTATTCAATTATTCAATTATTCAATTATTTAATTTTTCAATCTTTCAATTATTCACTTATTCAATTATACAATTATTCAATTATTCAATTTTTCAATTATTAAATTTTTCAATTATTCAATTATTCAATTATTTAATTATTCAATTATTCAATTATTCAATTATTCAATTATTCAATTATTCAATTATTCAATTATTCAATTATTCAATTATTCAGTTACTCAATTTTTCAATTATTCGATTATTCAATTATTCAATTATTAAATTATTCAATTATACAATTATTCAATTATTCAATTATTCAATTACTCAATTACTCAATTATTCAATTATTCAATTAATCAATTAATCAATTATTTAATTTTTCAATTTTTCAATTATTCACTTATTCAATTATACAATTAAACAATTATTCAATTATTCAATTATTCAATTATTCAATTATTCATTTATTCAATTTTTCAATTATTCAATTATTCAATTATTCAATTACTCAATTATTCAATTATTCAATTACTCAATTATACAATTATTCAATTACTCAATTATTCAATTACCCAATTATTCAATTATTCAATTATTCAATAATTCAATTATTCAATTATTCATTTATTCAATTTTTCAATTATTCAATTATTCATTATTCAATTATTCAATTATTTAATTATTCAATTATTCAATTATTCAATTATTCAATTATTCAATTATTCAATTATTCAATTATTCAATTATTCAATTATTCAATTATTCAATTACTCAATTACTCAATTATTCAATTATTCAATTATTCAGTTATTAAATTATTAAATTATTCAATTATTTAATTATTCAATTATTCAATTATTCAATTATTCAATTATTCAATTATTCAATTATTCAATTATTCAATTATTCAATTATTCAATTATTCAATTATTCAATTACTCAATTACTCAGTTACTCAATTATTCAATTATTCAGTTATTCAATTATTCAATTATTCAATTATTCAATTATTCAATTATTCAATTATTCAATTATTCAATTATTCAATAATTCAATTATTCAATTATTAAATTATTAAATTATTCAATTACTCAATTACTCAATTATTCAATTATTCAATTATTCAGTTATTAAATTATTCAATTATTTAATTATTCAATTATTCAATTATTCAGTTATTCAATTATTCAATTATTCAATTATTCAATTATTCAATTACTCAATTACTCAATTATTCAATTATTCAATTATTCAATTATTCAATTATTCAATTATTTAATTATTCAATTATTCAATTATTCAATTATTCAATTATTCAATTATTCAATTATTCAATTATTCAATTATTTAATTATTCAATTATTCAATTATTCAATTATTCAATTATTTAATTATTCAATTATTCAATTATTCAATTATTCAATTATTCAATTATTCAATTATTCAATTATTCAATTATTCAATTATTCAATTATTCAATTATTCAATTATTCAATTATTCAATTATTCAATTATTCAATTATTCAATTATTCAATTATTCAATTATTCAATTATTCAATTATTCAATTATTCAATTATTCAATTATTCAATTATTCAATTATTCAATTATTCAATTATTCAATTATTCAATTATTTAATTATTCAATTATTCAGTTATTAAATTATTAAATTATTCAATTATTTAATTATTCAATTATTCAATTATTCAATTATTCAATTATTCAATTATTCAATTATTCAATTATTCAATTATTCAATTATTCAATTATTCAATTATGCAATTATTCAATTATTCAATTATTCAGTTATTAAATTATTAAATTATTTAATTATTTAATTATTCAATTATTCAATTATTCAATTATTCAATTATTCAATTATTCAATTATTCAATTATTCAATTATTCAATTATTCAATTACTCAATTACTCAATTATTCAATTATTCAGTTATTCAATTATTCAATTATTCAATTATTCAATAATTCAATTATTAAATTATTAAATTATTCAATTACTCAATTACTCAATTATTCAATTATTCAATTATTCAATTATTCAGTTATTAAATTATTAAATTATTCAATTATTTAATTATTCAATTATTCAATTATTCAATTATTCAATAATTCAATTATTCAATTATTCAATTACTCAATTACTCAATTATTCAATTATTCAATTATTCAATTATTCAATTATTCAATTAATCAATTATTTAATTATTCAATTATTCAATTATTCAATTATTCAATTATTTAATTATTCAATTATTCAATTATTCAATTATTCAATTATTCAATTATTCAATTATTCAATTATTCAATTATTCAATTATTCAATTATTCAATTATTTAATTATTCAATTATTCAATTATTCAATTATTCAATTATTCAATTATTCAATTATTCAATTATTCAATTATTCAATTATTCAATTATTCAATTATTCAATTATTCAATTATTCAATTATTCAATTATTCAGTTATTCAATTATTCAATTATTCAATTATTCAATTATTCAATTATTCAATTATTCAATTATTCAATTATTCAATTATTCAATTATTCAATTATTAAATTATTCAATTATTCAATTATTCAATTATTCAATTATTCAATTATTCGATTATTCAATTATTCAATTATTCAATTATTCAATTATTCAATTATTCAATTATTCAATTATTCAATTATTCAATTATTCAATTATTCAATTATTCAATTATTCAATTATTCAATTATTCAATTATTCAATTATTCAATTATTCAATTATTCAATTATTCAATTATTCAATTATTCAATTATTCAATTATTCAATTATTCAATTATTCAATTATTCAATTATTCAATTATTCAATTATTCAATTATTCAATTATTCAATTATTCAATTATTCAATTATTCAATTATTCGATTATTTAATTATTCAATTATTAAATTATTCAAATATACCGATAATTCAAAGAAAAAAACGCATATTAAAATCAATTTTAAAGTAATTTTTGTATTGCAATACCAACTGCGAAGAGATTTGGTAAAACAAAAAAGATTTGAAAGTAAAAATAATAAAAACTGCAACCGCCAAAAAAAGGCTGACTATCCTGTACTTATTTTAAACAAAAACCAATCGGATGCTCATGATGTTCATTGGTTCATTGTATCTTTTTCATTGAATTCAATTAATAACATTTTGCTAACAATATTATCGCTTTGATTTTTGGTTTTCTCTAGGAAGTAGTGACAATTCAATATTAATCCTTCCACGTGTGATAAAGCACACATACATTATCCACCATAAGCACTTTACAACTTGAGACGTTAACAACAAAATGCGTTAAAAAAAAGGAAGTTAGTTTTTGTTATAAATCTATTCAGTTATTCATTCATAGTTCACGTACATAACTTTATTTGTAACACCAAAAACGGATGATTTCAAAGTACGAGTAGTGTTTAGTATGTAGTAAGACGTTAAAACAGCTGCTAACATTACTTAACACACACACATACACACCCATGCAATCTTAAATAGGTATTTCTATGGTGCTTACGTTTTGGTTTAGTATAAGCGCATGGTCAAATGGAGACACGCGGCAGGCGATGGGCATTAAAAACGCCTCCATTACAATGGCCAAATCCCATTTTTGGCTAAAAGTATTTATGCGTTTTAATATATATTTTTTTTTTTGGTCTGTTTGTTTCTTACTAACAGTTCGTAGTTATTTTAAGACAATTGTTATTTAGAGTGGTAAAACAGTTGTTACATGCACGTTTGTTGTGGTGAGTTAAACACTTTTTTTTTTTTTTTTAAATAAACCAAATTTTATATGACCATTTGAGGTGATAAAACTAAAAACAAAAAATTATGTAACATTTCTATTAAAAAGAAAAATGTAAGGAAAATATTGTTTTCCTTCAAAAGTAATTGATACTTCGCATGTTCACTATGGGTCTTCCTTAACAAATGATGGCATTTATGAAGACGTAACTACTGTTATAAACATGCCAATCGGTCGAAAAATAGTACAAAGCTAAAAACAAATTCAAGTTTCTGGTAAAGGAGAATGTAATTCATCGAAATTAAAAGTATGGTATTGAAGGTTAGCAAAATCGATGTATTTGACTTATGAAGTTATGAGTGATAATGTAGGAAAGGAAGAAGAGGTCACTGATTTTTATTCTTTGTTATCCTAAGCAGTTTGGTATTGAAAAAGAGTCAAATCAATCAACTGAATCAAAAGTTATGAATAAAAATATAAAGAGATTAGCGATACCATTAATTTTTTCCATTTAGCGACTTTTATAAAAAAAAATCGCTAAATTGGCGTTTACCGTTTTCATTTCTAAGTGTTACTAAATTTTTTACTAAATTTTTAGACAAATTTCATTTAAAAAAAAATTATATATACTAGCAGATTCCAGCGCTCGAAATTCGAGTGCAATTTCTACGCAATTTTAATTCTCAACTTAGCCAACTTGCAAACCAACACTTTTTTTGGTTTATTATTGCGAATGAACATACCAAACTCATTAACAAACACATTAACAAATTTAACCCTTTGACTGTCCAATGCATCACATATGATGCACAGACGTTTTGATTGATACGCTTGCGCATCATATGTGATACACAATTTGTCTTATTCCTTTTAACAAAATTTTGTATCAACTGATAAAAAATAAAGTGATCTCATGGTCTGACCGTGTAGAGAATGTTTTGCTTTTAAATAAGACGTGAACACTTGTATAAGAGAAACTTCAAATTTCCAGGATATGAAACGATAAAAATAATTTTTTTTATCAATTTAATGCCAAGCAAAGAATTCGAGATTGACTTTGTAAACTGTTCTAATTTCATTTGTTTGTTTGAATAAAATATATTATACAAAACCGAACTGTCTAAAATTGAATTAATAACACATTCAAACAATACTCTTCGATACCATTTTACACGTTTTCTTGCTAGGCTGAAGAAAGGTATCATTTGGTCAGAGAGGTTAATCGCACCATAGACTCTGTTATGGTCCTTCAGGTTTTTCCCCGTTTTCTTGCATATTGAGTCCATGAAAAGTTGAAATCAGTGTTATTTCTTTATCGGTATTTCATAAATCTAATTCAAGTTTGCACCTGCTATTTCGTTTCTCGTCAGTTTGAAAGATTTCAGATTCGGCGAACCAACCCTGTTTGATCGTAATGTTCTACAGTATTCGGTACTTTTATTTTTCAAAACATAGCTAAAGGATTGCTACTATACCAGTTATCTGCAACCAATATTCTTCCGTCATTCAAGAGATCTTCAGCTAAAGAAGCAACGATTGAACCACCATGATCTAGTCCAGGTAATTTTTCAGATGTGCCTTTCCCGCAGTATACGAAAAAATTTGAAACATAACCAGTCATATTACACACCTTGAATAATTTTATACCATATTTGTGGCTTTTTCCTGGACTATATTACTTGAATAAAAGCATTCCACTGTGGGAAATCTTCTACAGAAATGCCTTCACCTGGCATATATAGTTCCTGATTTTTAATATAAAAGTACTTACAGAATTGGAAATTTTATGTAATCTATCTTCTGGATTTTATTATCAGTAACATACCAATTCTTTAAAATCAGAAAAAAATGATCGTAGCTCATACCAATATTGTGAAACAGCGGACGATAAAATAACGGTTCCATTCTTCAATATTAGAATAATTGATAATGCCATTGGTAATTATCAAACCTATAAACTTTTTCATTTTGGTCTGTATGGTATTTACCACCTTTTCATGCGAGAATTACCACGAACCTGATGGGATTGCGCATATTTTTTTGTTTCCAAAACCATCAGTTTCGCTGTAAAAAAATTGTCCAACAAAGTTGATTGGCAAAGGAACTCCATCCTCAATTACAATACGATTATTTAGACCATGTTTGCCAACAAAAGGAATCTTTTCCGCTTCTTCAAAGTCATTGCTCCACTCTTGCTGAAGAGACGATCAGATGTAGTTGTCATCACTACCTCAAGAGAAGTCCCCTTCATCTGAACTATCATCTTTTATACCAATTCGAATTTCAAAATCTGAATTACCAATTTTTGTTTTCCGACCGTAAAATGATAATGGATCCATACGTCACTAATAAATTGATACCGACAGCTAAAAGCTTCTATGTTGTACAACGATCAAAAAATGCACACGTATATATTTCAGTGTTGCTAACACTAAAGAAAAATTAATAAATAGTAAAAAATAAAAATGACATGAAACACGTGTGATGAACAGAACGTTTGAATAATATACAGTTTAAGTATTGCTCCGTGTACCACATGTACTCTATAAACAAAAAATTTTGTATGGGGACAGTCAAAGGGTTAATAAACACACACATATCATACGTACAATTTTATGTATTGTTAGTAGCAACTTTAAATGTAATTTACTCAAAATAAAGGAAAAAATTAAAAAAATCTGTAAATCTGATAAACAGCTAAAAAGAAATACCTTTCAAGTAATATACGTTTGGTCCAAATCGGGATAAAACGGTAGAACAAAACATCGGTCACAAGAAATCACCTAGCCTCTAATATTATAGATTTCAACTTTGTTTATACGAATAGTGAAATATACAAATAGTGAAAAGATTAACAAACAGTATAATTGTAACTGCGGAAAAACTTGATTAATTGAAGGATGGGTCGACTCCGCGTTTGAATTAAATTTGGTTTTTAAGTGATAATTTTAAAAAGGCCTGTCTTAAGAGTAATATTGAAGAATCGGATAAAAAAATTATCAATCAATTGTTAATTGTGTTCACGGAATATCCTATTTATTATTTTATATTGTAATAAATTTTGTGAACGAATTTTGAAGATAGAAAAAGAAATCAATGAATGGGAAAACAATTTGAAACTAAATAATTGAAAAAATCGAGAAAAAATGGTCGGTCAATGAATGTCCGTTTTTTTTTAATTAAAAAAGTTTAGTAATAGATATTTTGTCAATTTCATACTCAAACGCTGAAGTCGAGAGTGTTAAATGCGATAAATTTTTTTATATTTTTTAATGCATAATTCCGTTAATTGTTTCATACAGATTAAATATGGACTAAAAAAATATAAAATGTACTAATTATAAAATTTTGTCGAATGTTTCTTCTAAAATTAAATCACTTCAACCATATAAAAAAATCATTATTTTATATAAAAATAATACTATGGCCTGAACAATAGGAAGAAATTGGATATGCTTTCGTTTTAAAATGAACATTTGTACACACAGAAAAAAGATTGGTTGGAATTTGGCTACATCTAGAAAAATTTGATAATGTAATATGAATTTTTATTGTATTTCTTTAATATTTCATTTATAACTATCATATAAACATAATTAATTTAAAATACAGGTATATACGCCAACAAAACTAGTTCCGTTTATCAATCAATATCTTTTCACAAATTCCTAAATTAACAATAATAATATGCGTCAATCACAATTATTGGCGACTGCAACTACCAATTCTACCCAGGAAAAACAAACATTACCAAATAATGGGTTTTAGAATGAGATGTTGGTTGAAGTTTGCCTGATAAGCTCATTATTTTAACACGGGGATGTCATTGGAGGTAACTAGTTGCCTAGGAACTCATTATTTTCACATGAAATATAAGTAGCTGTATAACACATTATTAGTAACGCCTTAGTTGCACTTTAGAAATAATGCAGTGGGCAGTGGTAGCTCATTATTGGTAAAGCAAAAATCAATGAGCTGCTATTACGAAATTTCTCCTGGGTATTTTAACAACATATTTCAAATCGAAAATATTTTAACAGACATTGTAACAAATAATTGGTTACCGTACTATATAGTAAATCTGTATTAAGAATTGCCTTTCGATTATAACAATAGAAACCCAAACTATTAAAATGTTTTGATATTTCTAATCGAAGGGAAATTGCATGATTCTAATTCTGTTCTGAAAACAAAAAAAAAAAAAAAAAAAATAGAATATGATTAGCAAGACCGAATTTGTTGATCTAATTTGTCATATGTGAAATAAAATTAGATTAAATGGAAGAATAAAGAAAACTTTTAAATATTGTGTGATAATTTATTTGTAACGTGTAGAAAGAGTTTAAAATTATTTATCCAGAAATACGCATTACTTGGGAACCTAAGATGTTATTCAGTCTATATGACATGAGTTTTTTCGTGGTATGTATTATTACTGTTTACAAAACTAGAACACATTCGGGTAGATGTGAAGGTGCAAAGTCTCGGTTTTCATATTACAACTAATTAATAATTCCATTCGTGATTGTCAGCTTTTCATTTCGGCAGCAACTCGTGATTTAGCAAATTCAACGCAAATTCCGAAGCCAGTATTTGCGGTACAAACTTTTAAGAGGACATACGAGTAAATAACCTGGAATCTGGTTATCACATTGCAAGCAGGTATGATTAACCGCAATGTTATACACCAGCATAAAATAAATTTTTTGTAGTAGACGAAGTATATGAAAAGTTCCAGGTGTATTCCAGTACCTGACCAAATCCAAGATGTATTCAAGTTCTTACCACTGCTTCATTTTCCGGTTAGAAGGTCACGAAAGCAGTCGTTGTTGCAAAGTCTATCAATAGACCGAGGAGATTATTTTGCGATTGGGTAAGTAATGGGTTTATGCTGATATTTGTACAACGAAATATATTTGACATAGACACAGCTTTTATAATGAGGCCGACCACACGGAAAAATAAATATGCTAATTAAATTACATACAGAGTACATATTATGTAGTACATACGAGCAGCTGTTTAAATTTGTAAAAAGAAGTTCATGCTAAGAACTCATTACTAATTATAAATGTTCCCTATGAGTTCGGTTTAAATAAATCTATTGCAAACTTCCCGTGTGTTTGAATTGAGCTTGAAATGATTTGACGTAGGTCGAAAAATAACCTATGTAAGACCTTTTTCAGCCATAGCATCCACAGTTTGCATTAATGTGTAAAATATTGGATATAATATGTGTAAAATATTGGATGTGATATGTGTAAATATTGGATGTAAAATATTGGATGATTTATGTATCACTAAATGTTTTTAGAATACATCAATGATGTTCTTTAATACAATTTTTATCCCATATAATTCTGGATATTTCTTCAGGTAGCAATGACTATTAATTGCCTCTCTTAGGATGTAACCATTTTTTAACTCATTTATAAATATTCACAGCATTGATAATAATATTTATTAAATAATATTATTATTATTTATTAATAACAGTAATGCAATATATAATAATAATAATATTTATTCGTTTAGAAATGTTAGCAGAATTTTGGGACATCCTTTACATATGTGAATATTTAAAATTGGTGCAAAAATAACGTCTTTTTTTATTCAAATTAATTTTATTTTTTTATGTTAATGTAAAGTATATAATGTAAAATATATAAATGTAAATGTAAAATATCTTAATGCAAAAAATATAAATTTTTTAAAAACAAATAAATAATAATTTTTTTTTTTTCATATAATTGAAATTAATAATTCCATTGTATCATTTAATTTTACCATGTATACGATAAAATTTATATATAATATCAATTGTCTTTACCATTGTACGGTAATATGTATTATATAATTCAGTAATAACAGCAGAATAAGTTGATGGTACATGGGACTACCAAAATTCGATTGGCAACTAATTCGGTTGCAACAATGAATCCGTTTTCTTGTGTAATGAAAAATTTTCACATATATTTTATTGATACACTCAGAAAAAATATTTTCCAACCGAATTGTTCTAAAGCGAAATAACTGTATTTTCGATTGTATCAGCAGAAATTTAATAGCATCTGCAAATTTTCTATTACGATAAAATATTTACTGTTAAGGCAATAGAATTGCAATTATAGTGAACCCGAAAATCGGTTATTAGCATTATAGCAATTCGGTCGGAAATAAATTCGGTAGCCACAATGAATCTGTTTTCTGTGTGTATACACTTAAAAAGTAACGTCAAATACTAATGCTTTTTAGCGCTGTTTGTTTCATTCTAATTTAGCGCCTTTTAGAGCTTTTTGCTTAAAAAAAATTGACATCGCTGGATATCTTTAAACCGTTCATACGACAAGTTAAATTACAGTCCGTTTAAGAAATTTGAATATTCTTGTTTTTTTTTTAAACAGAAGTCGAAAGACGCCATGTTTTGCATGTCTTACGAGGGTAGTTTGCAATTCCATGACTTTTTGAGATTCATAGTTAATTCAAAATCAACACTGCTCTGGTGTTGATCTGTTAATAGACTAATTTTGAGCCAGCTGCGATATTTGGTTTGAATTTGACAGCCATTGAAAGCAGACAACCTAGCGAATTTTTGCTGAAAAAAGTGATTTTTTTTTGCGGAAAAAGCCATGGAAAGACTTATGCCTGGTTTTCATTATGTCATATAAACTGACAACAAACAATTGCCTCAACTGACATCTCGTAATTATCTATTAATTACGCTTGCATTACATCTTATAAACTAACAAAAAATCCGGCTGTCAAATAAAAACAAATTACCAACATGTTGGCAATTTCATTTGTTATGTCAAATGTTGCCAGGGGTTGTAAATGCAAGACATTACAACCCATTTTCATACAACTGACAATAATTGACAAATATTGATATTGAAAATGACATAGCGAAAACCAGGCATTACAGCCGAATTCGCACTTGCTAATCCACCTGTTAAATTCATTCTCTTAGAACTTTCAAACACTTGCTAAACAGTTGTTTTCTGCCAAAGTGGTTTTTGTAAACAAATGCAAAAAACACCATTAAAATTTTGGTGTGCGAAAAAAAATATTTTTTATTTACAAATAATGGAAACTCTTGACAATATATACACATTAGAGTTTTTAAGAGGTGGAGCCCATCGTCGAACGTCATTCTTTTAGAACTTTCAAACACTTGCTAAACAGTTGTTTTCTGTCAAAGTGGTTTTTGTAAACAAATGCAAAAAACCAATAAAATTTTGGTGTGCGAAAAAAAATATTTTTTATTTACAAATAATGGAAACTCTTGACAATTTAGACATATTAGAGTTTTTAAGAGGTGGAGCCCATCGTCGAGCGTTTTCAAATTAAGGGAAAAATACAAAATTAAATGTCAACATGAGATGAAATGCCAACGTATTTGCATAAAAATAAATGGCGTCACAAAATTCAGAGTTGATATTTTAACTTTTAGTTGACAGAATAAAATTGGTTATGAATAAACTCTGTGCTAAATTACTGCTTGGCCTAATCGGTATTCTAGTGAGCAGCTTGTTGTGTGCGATGTATATGCGGCTGCTAAAATTTGGTTATGAATTCGGCTGTTAATAACTACTGAATTTTCTTGTGTCGGCTCGTACCACTGCAAGTGCCCCGAACGTTTAGGTTACACAAATGAGGTCGTCACGCAAGAAATCTTAGATAAAATCCATTTAGATGATATGGGATGATCGAAGAATGAATGCGGTTGAGCGGCACATCATATTTTTTATAATTAAATTTGGACATGAAAAACCATCTGCGTGATGGGTGACGCTATTACTGATACTTGACTAGAAGCCGAACCATGTGACCACTTCAAATGAGTGTTTTGCGAGATTCAATCACAATTAAAAGGAATTTTTGCGCAGTTTTGGAAATGTGAATGAAACAATGATCCATCAAAACAAGCCAGAGACCAAGACACAGTCATAGCAGTGGTCTTCTCCGCGAGTACAGAGAAGGCTAAAATGGCTTCTTTGCCCAACAAGGTCATGGCGAAAGTTTTTTTTTTCCTTTTTTTGATAGACTACCTTGAAAAAGGGTAAAACGATCACTGTATAGTATAATGGACAGCTGTTGGGCAAATTCGACATTGATTTGAAACAAAAACATCGATATTTGGCGAAAAAGAAAATGCACTTCACCAGATTTAGCACCCTGCGACTATTTCCTGTTTCCGAACCAGAAGAAATGGCTCGGTGTTAAGAGATTAGGGTCGTATAAAGAGATTATCGCTAAAACAAATGCGTGTTTTGAGGACGTTAAGAAAAGCTATGATTGTGAAAAAATTAAAAAAATTAGATTAAATGTATAAAAAAAAAAGGTTTCTGAGTTATCAAACCTCCCTCGTAAATACTTTAGTGGTACAAATCCCTGTGAATATATCAAATTTGACTATTTGATTATTTCTTTGGAGCAAATATGAAAATATCGATAATATTGAAAAACGGATGATTTTCTACCCCTTATCATTTTTGTCTCTTCTACCACATGTTCAAGTTTGGGCGCATTTCGTAACTTTCCATGAAGAGCCAGCCCTACCTACCACTTTCATAATTACATATAGGCACACTTGTAAACAAGTCTAATTTTAAATTAAATGATTAAAAGTCATAATATGACCGACAAACAACAATCATTTTCATAATTTCATTTAATTTTATTTTTGTAAAAAGATTCATTATAGAAAGTGAAATTTTTTGTTAAAAAATTTCAAAAGAAACAATTACAATTGTTTTGTTGTAATACAACTAAAAAATGCTGTAATTTGAAGAAAACACATGTAATGAGAGCGCTATTCCGTAACTTTTTTTTGAATTTTAACGGATTAACCAAAAAATTTTCACTTCACCTTTATAATGTAAAAAGTCCACCCATGAAATAATAATAAAAAAAAAAAAATAAAAAAAATTAAACGTAGTCATAGCTTTCATAATACATGCATAATGATCGACATCAATGGTCAATAGAAGGGTGGCACATATATTTTTCGATGAACTTATTTCGATTTATGACAGGAAAAAATTTAACACATTCGAAGGTAAGATAAGGGGATATTGAAGGTGGATATTAAAGAATTGGAGGATTGTCTTTAGGATAAAAATTTAAATGAGTTTTAGCGACTAAGAAAATTTTGAACGAAAAAAGTCCGGAATTATTTTTGTGGTCTAATAGTGTTTTTTCTATAGGCAAATATATGAAAATATGTGAATTTTTGTCGACAGTCAGACGGCACTTCTCTACGTAAGTAATTTCTTTAATAGGGGTCCCTGGCCATAAGGATTTTTCGGTAATAAACGGGCAGACGAACTGGCAAGGACTGGGAATCATCAAGGAAGGAATTTTTTGCGCGTTTGCTACGAGCAGCAGAGCACAGATGGTACAATATGGATGATACTTGTAGGACTGCGAGGCAGACGTGGCCTGACTATAATTTAAGATGGACCAAATCTTTTTAGTAAAAGCAGATGGGATATGTTGACTTTGACTTCAGCATAACGAACAATACCGCAATTGCGGTATACCTGAAGAAAATGAGACAATAAAGCTTTGGGTAGTGGAAACTATACGACGCTATACAAACACATAATGGACGACTTATGAGATATCGGACGTAGAACTAGGTGATCTTATGCGTTAACTAAAATAATGATGAGTAATATTCTCCATTTATTATAACTAGCAAATTCCAGCCCTCGAGATTCGAGTGCAAAAGTATGCTAATCAATTATAGCCAATTTTGCAAATCAACACAAAAAACAAACTCTTTTTTATTACAGCATTGTATAATTTTATGTATGTGTTAGTAGCAACTTTAAATGCAATTTACTCAAAACAAAGGAAAAATTAAAAAATCTGTAAATCTGCAAAACGGCTAAAAAGAAATACCTTTCAAATAATATGCGTTTGGTCAAAATCGGGATAAAATGGTAGAACAAAACATCGGTCACAAGAAATCGCCTAGTCTATTAATATTATAGATTTTTTTCACATGTAGTCAATGTAGGTCATTCCATGCATATCCCAAAAACCGCGGTCATAACCTCATCAGCCGATTTCACAATATTTTCTTATTTCGGGGCGGATTCACCTTGTAAGATCTCTTGCCTTGACTGTTGTTTCATTTCTAGTATGGAGTGATGAATCGATGTTTTATCAACAGTTCTGCATCGGCGAAGAAATTTATCTTGATAGTGACGGAAAAGCTGTAATTCCGTTTACATTGTTAGTAAACGCGGCACCATCTTGCCGATAGCTTTTTCAATCACAATTTGTCATGCAAAATTAAAATCAGTGAACCATGTTTTTTGTGCACCCACTTTAACTCGTCGGTCACCAAAAACTATATCATGGATTTTTTTGATGACTTATGAAGTAACTGCCGCCACTGGAGGTCCAGAACGAGGTTCATCATTTACCCAATTGTAGATTAACTTAAATGCTGGCGCAGATGTGCTGGCTCATCTTTGATGTCTTTAGGTGCTTTGCCTTTCAAGTAGATGTATTATTTTATATACTAGTATAGCCCAGCACTCGAAATTCGAGTGAAAAATCTAGAAAATATTATTTTTTCATTTAAATGGTGCGTGGTGAAGAAGAAGAAAGCATATATTTCAAAAATTCATAACTGCACTGTATTCTTAATCGGACCGGTTTCTGGCATTTCAGCCTTCATCAGCGATTTATTGAACATTGTGATAATTGTTATGTTTTAATTGAATAGATTGTTTCTATATGAAAATTTTTTCTACTAAGGGCGGCCGTGAGGTTTTGAACCATGAACCTCACATACACTCGTACTTGCACTTTTTGGTCAGCGCTTTAACACACTCACCTAAAGTCAGGCCTACGAGCAGTGTGGTTAGTTTTCAGTTTTCGTACCATACAGCTTTACTTTGTATTAATTTCAGAAGATACAACTCTGTCCAAACAAACAATCGTTATTTTTGAATTTTTGAATATTTTTTGCATTTATACTTCTAATTTCCACTATTCTCAGTTACGAAAACTGAGTTACGAAAACTGAGAATAGTGGAAATTAGAAGTATAAATGCAAAAAATATTCAAAAATTCAAAAATAACGATTGTTTGTTTGGACAGAGTTGTATCTTCTGAAATTAATACAAAGTAAAGCTGTATGGTACGAAAACTGAAAACTAACCACACTGCTCGTAGGCCTGACTTTAGGTGAGTGTGTTAAAGCGCTGACCAAAAAGTGCAAGTACGAGTGTATGTGAGGTTCATGGTTCAAAACCTCACGGCCGCCCTTAGTAGAAAAAAAAAAATTTTCATATAGAAACAATCTATTCAATTAAAACATAACAATTATCACAATGTTCAATAAATCGCTGATGAAGGCTGAAATGCCAGAAACCGGTCCGATTAAGAATACAGTGCAGTTATGAATTTTTGAAATATATGCTTTCTTCTTCTTCACCACGCACCATTTAAACAAAATTTAAAAAAAAATTGCATATTAATTACAGTAGTAATTGCAATATGTCTGAAAAATGACGATAAAACTAACAAAACAAAATATTATTTTTTCATTCAATTTAAAAATTTATGAATATTTAAATGAGCCTAAATGTATGCTAATCAAATTAAGCAATTCACAATTCAACACAGGGCATGTCATATACAATTTAAATCATTCTCATTAACAGGGTGTGACAGATTCAACACAAATTTTATCATTCTCAAATTCTCTTCCATATGAACTATAACTATGCCAATTTTCACACTCATCCGTGCCCGCATATTGTTTAAAAATGGAACTAACAATTTACCTTTACGTATTAATATATAGATAAGTTGCATAGGGCCATAACATATCTGTTCCATTCAATTCTGTCCAAAGCTAGTGTTCATTATAGTAACTTCTGGCTTCTGGCGGTCTTCGGCCACCCTGGGGATTCCATTCAATAACTTTTTTGATTGGATCGATAAGTAGCTTACGCAATGCATGTCCAATCCAGCACGATTTCCTTCTAAGCTCCTATTTATTTATGAGAGTCAGCTTTGTTTCGCTCAACAGCCTTTCGTTTGAGTTTATATGCACCGAGTTTATATCTGTAGAGGCTGCGTTCCAAGATTCTAATCCATAGAAAAGTGCTGATTTAATGCAAGAATTGAAAACCTGTGAAAACCTCACAAAATTCCTCATTCCTCTCGGGTTGCTCTATGCCTCATGCCAGTACTTTTGGCAGCCTTTATGCATCACCCTACAGCTAACACTAACATAGAGGGCTTGAAGTCAAGCAAGGACATTCCAAATAGCCAAGCGTGAGAGGGTATCAAAAGCCTCCTCGAAGTCTATGAAGGGGGATCTCCATTCAACGGACTGTTCTATTATGATGCCAGCATGAAATTCTTTTTTTTCTTTTTAATTTATCAAAAATAGCAAAAAAAAAAAAAAATATTATCTATGTCATCTTTTGGAGTTAGAGATTTTTCAAATTTAAAATTCTTAGTGGTTCTTATATGATTTTGTAAGGACTCCAACTCGTATTTCTGTTATTAAGGTAAAATACAACCAAAATGATTGTTTTATTTTTATATTGAAAAAAGTTTCTAAATTCAAAATTATTTTCTCTTCTAATAAATGTAAAAATTTTTCTATAGAAAAATATCCCCAGTGCTTTTTGTTGTGTTCTAAATAGTAGTCGACAACAAATAAAATAAAATAGCTGCCACCCAAATGGTCCATCGTTTACAGTCAATCAGTGAGAGTAAGTGGCGAGTTAACGTGAGGGAGATGGTTGTGTAATAGTCGGCATCGCATCATGCACCATTTCTTCTATTATTCACTTACCGCAACAACAACAAAGCAATAACAGCATAAAGTTTCTATTAGAGAGAGTACATTCGTACATGACTCGCATTTGCGTTCGTCAGTTAGATTTTATGATGATTTTTTGTATTATTTTTTTCGTTTTATTATTTTTGTTCCAACCGCATTTCCCCAAAAGAAATATTATCTAATTGTATTTCTATTTCTATGAATTTCTACGGTATATGTCCGTCCTAATGTCCATTTGTTTGTAACTTACTGTTGCTGTTTAGTTTTTATCGAGATCCATGTTTTTTAAGTTTTTTCTTTCTTTTTTTTTTTTGTTTTACTTCATTGGCTAGAAATTTAGACACAAAAATTAAATTTATATGATTTGAAAGTGAAAACGCATCATATTTAATCTGACAACAATACAAAACAATAAGACAGTTCAGTCCGAAGTTAAGTTGAGTTAAGCAGCAGCAGTCGAAACAAACAAAAATATACAGGAAACCTCAATTTTGTGCTGGTTGTAATAAAACACACAATAAATCGATCTACCGCTACATAACAACAACATCTCATAAACATAATATTGCTTGGTCAATGTGTGCCCCCCTCCTCCCAAACAACTCTATCCTCAACGTTGCAGCAATTTGAGATCAATCAGTTAGCAGTTGTAATAATGGTTAATTGTTACATACAATGAAATAGCAACAACAACATGCTCTTGTATTCATATAGACTTTGTCATAAGTAACAAACATTTGAATCGATATTGAGGCATGCAACCGTAAAAGCTTACGTATGTGGACATTTCTCAACATTTAAGAAAACATCTGTTAAATTCCCTTGATTGGGGTAAAATCCTTTTTTATTTTAAAACTTTAAAAAAAATGGAAAAAGTATAGGCCAACTCAGCAAAAAATAAAGTTATTCTAAAATAAACACTTTTTCATTGCCTTCAAAGTGCCAGTTTTCGTACCAGTTGTATCAAACCACTATATTGATATTTTTAAAATTTAAATTAATAACGAGAAAGAAAATTTATTATGAGAATTCAAATTGAGAAATAACACAATATTATTAGGAAAATGGTTATTAATTTTGCAATACAAGTATAAGTAACTGTTTAAAAAAAAGTTTACAAATGCAAAAATTCATTTCAGTTGTCAACGGTGGTACTTTCTTAAGAGGTACTTTTAAAATAACACGTACTTTTTAAGAAGAAGTCACCTTTATTAGATACAGTATAGAAATCTGATATAATTATTTTTTTTTTCTTAAATCAAAGGCAACATTATATAAGTATTTCCTAAGGAAGGTAAAATTTGTCGAAGTCTGCTCTTCAGCAATATTCCCTCTTAAATAAGTGCCATTCAAATAAAGATTAACTTTGCTTAAAAAATACCTTTTCTTAAAAAGTACATTTTCCGAAGAATTTCCCTCTTTAAAAAAGTACCATTGTTAAAATTACTTTTTGTTAAAATTTAATAAAAAGAACCTCTTGTTAAAAAGTAGATTTTTTTAAGAAAGTGCCTTTTCTACAAAAAAGCAAATTTTCCACAAAACAATACCTTTTCTTTAAAAGTACCTACTCTAAAGAAAGTAACTTTTCTGCAAAAAAGTACCTTTGCAACAAAAAAGTATACCTTTGCTACAAAAAGCACCTTTACCTTTGCAACAAAAATTTCCTTTTCTTGAAAAAAAAACTTTTTCCTAACCCTCTCCGTGTCAAAAATAATTTTGAAAATCTGAAAATGTTTAACTCGTAATGGCGATAAAACCGGAAAAAATATAATTTTTACCTGAGATTTCTCTCGTAGTGGCGATAAATCATAAAAATAAGCAAAGCAATGCAAAATTTATATATGCCGTTAACTTTTTCATTTCAATCAATGCCTGCTTTGAACTCGAAATATTCGACAAAAACACGGAAAGGGTTAAAGAAAACTTTTTCTCCAAAGTACCTTTTTGACAGAGTATCTGTTCTTAAAAAATGCCTTTTGCTAACAAGTGATTTTTATTAAAAAGAAAGTTTTTTAAAATATATTTTCTTAATATATATATATTGGTTCCTACAATTCCAAGTTGAACCGACTGACGACAGTACGTCAAAGTCGTAAGTTCTTATTTTATTCATATTTTTCTTTTTTTTTTTTTATCTAAAACTTATTAAAATCTGGAAATATTAAATTTTATATTTAGTCTTATATTTTTGTAAAGCACTTATTTTGAAAAAATAAAAATAAACAATAAAGAACTAATTCCAAGTTGGAACAAAGGGCCATGTTCCAAAAGAAAGTAACAATAATATAGTACCTTTTCTTAAAAAAGCACCCTTCTTAAAAAAAGTATTTTGCCTTGGAAAAAAACCCTTTCTTAAGAAAGTACCTTTTCTACAAAAAGTACTTTTTCTATAAAAAAAAGCATAATTTCTTAAAAACGTAACGTAAGAAAGTATTTTTTTTTCTTTAAAAAATATCCTCTGTTAATGAAGGGCCTTTTATTAAAAGGGGTACCTTTTCTAAGAAAGTACCTTTACTATAAAAAAAAAACTTTTTCTACAAAAAAAAAAAAAAAATAAAATTCCATTTCCTACAAAAAAAAGTACATTTTCTACAATATAATATCTTCTCTTCAAAAAGGACTGTACCATTTCTTACAGACGTATCTTTTCTTAAAAACGAAATATTTCTTAAAAAAGTACTTATTTAAAAAAAAAGCAATTTTTCAAAAAAAAAAAAACATTTTCTTAAAAACGTAACTTTTCTTAAAAACTATCTTTTCCAAAAGAAAAAAATACATTAAGAAAGTACTTTTACTATAAAAAAAATTACTTTTCTACAAAAAAAAATTACATTTCCTACGAAAAAAAGTAAATTTTTACAAAATAATATCTTCTCTTCAAAAAGGACTGTACCATTTCTTAAAGACGTATCTTTTCTTAAAAACGAAATATTTCTTAAAAAAGTACTTATTTAAAAAAAAAAGCAATTTTTCAAAAAAAAAAAAAACATTTTCTTAAAAACGTAACTTTTCTTAAAAACTATCTTTTCCAAAAGAAAAAAATACATTAAGAAAGTACTTTTACTATAAAAAAAATTACTTTTTCTACAAAAAAAAATTACATTTCCTACGAAAAAAAGTAAATTTTTACAAAATAATATCTTCTCTTCAAAAAGGACTGTACCATTTCTTAAAGATGTATCTTTTCTTAAAAACGAAATGTTTCTTAAAAAAGTACTTATTTCTTAAAAACGCAATTTTTCTACAAAAAAAACATATTCTTAAAAACGTAACTTTTCTTAAAAAATATCTTTTCCAAAAAAAATACATTTTCACAAAACTGTCCATTCCCAAAAAAAAGTACATTTCCTAAAAAGTACATTTTAGTTGAAAAAAGTATCATTTCGTAAAGATGTAACTTTTCTTAAAAAAAAATACCTTTTCGTAAAAAAGTATTTTTCATAAAAAAGTACCTTATCGCAAAACCGTTAATTTTCTTAAAAATAGTACCTATTCTTAAAAAAGTTCCTTTTCAAAAATGGATATTATCTTAAGAAAGCACATATTATTAAAAAAAGTACCTTTTTTTTTAAAAAAAGTAAGATTTAAATATAAACCTTTTCTTAAAAAGCACGTTTTCCGACAAAAGTACCTAAATTAAAAAATTACCTTTTATTTTAAAATTCCTTTTACAGGGCGGTCCATATAAGTTTTGCACTTTGATTTGGCTATAAATAAAAACTGGTTTTTTTTTCATTCGGGTTATTTGTTGCGAAAGTAACTCCTTGCGGTGAGTTATGAAACAGTATTACATGCAAATGACTTCCTCGACTGGCCTTGCAGCAACCCATATGGAGCTGCATCCAGTATGGAGATGTATTTACCGATGACTTCAATAATTTGGCACCATGATGCACCAATAGTGCATCATTGAGGGTACATTCGCATTACAGCAATGGAATTTGTGGATTTTCTGAGCAACAGCAGCTTGTTGACGTAAGCACCGATGATGATTTTTCAACAAAAATGTTCATCTTCTTCCAAGCGTTCCTTAGCCCAATCAGAGAACGTTGTTCAAGCCCACATCGACTATATTATCGGAAATTTTATGATTTTTCAGAAAATCCATCTGACATACTAGTTCCTCTTGTAATACATTTCATACTACGAGGGCGGATCAATAAGTCCGTGACTTTTCGAACTTCCCTCGTAAATATATGAAATGCCCAATCAGAAAATCCATCTGACATCGTAGTTCCTCTTGTAATACATTTCATACTACGAGGGCGGATCAATAAGTCCGTGACTTTTCGAACTTCCCTCGTAAATATATGAAATGCAACACTGTTCCCATCAAGTACCACCTGTTACTATAACATTTTGCTACTGTAAAATTTTGAGCAAGTTCCGTCATTTACTTTGCGTTTAACAGCTGTTCAAATCATACAACCTCGTGGTTTTTTTTTTCTTTTTTTTTTCAATGGAAAAAAGTGAATTATTTCTTGCGAAAAACAAACCGTCAATCAAACCAAGGAAAAGCTTGATAAATACTTTGGGGACTCTGCGCCATCGATTTCAATGGTAAAAAAAAAGTAGTTTACTGACTTTCGTTGTGGTCGCACAAATACAAATGACGATGCACGTTCTGGACGGCCAATCGAGGTCAATACACCCGAATATGTCGAAAAAATCCACGATATTGGCATTGGCCGATCGAAGAGTAAAAGTACGTGAGATTGTTGATGCCATAGGCATGTGTGGTTTCGATTTTAAATCAGTTGGGGTTAAGAAAGATGTCTGCAAGATGGGTGCGCGTTTGCTCTTAATTGACCATAAACGTAATCGTGTGACAACTTCAAAATTCCATGAATTGGGCTGCGAATTGGTACCTCAACCGCCATATTCTCCGGATTTAGCCCCCAGTGACTATTTCCTTTTTACAAACTTAAGAAATGGCTCGGTGGAATGAGATTTAGCTCCAACGATGAAATTTTTGTTTAAAAATGCCTATTTTATGGACCTCGAAAAATTCTATTTTTTGGAAGGGATACAAAAATTGGAGAATTGGAGAATTGCAAAAAAAAAAACTGTGTTTCATTTTAAAAGTCACGGACTTATTGATCCGCCCTCGTATACCCCATGTATTTGTTGATCGTTACACATTTGATAAAATGTAAATTAAAGCATTACAAGAAAATAGTGTCCGTTCTTCTGCCGTCAAAACACAACACAATTCTCTAAAACTTATTTCTTTTAGAATCTTCCTAAAACCAGAAATATTATTATCCGCTTATTAGAGCTTTCACTTTCAACGTATGACTAAATGCTATTTACATTTTACAATTTGCGTACTTGTTATTTTTTCATTAAAATCTTTAAGCATTTTAATATTTTTATTACATTTTTTTTTCTCGAGAGGCGTTTCATATTGATACATCACTTTTTTGTTTATATTTATTTTTACTTCTTTTTTTTCTAATACCACTTCAAAATTGTATTGAATTGAAATATTTTGTTTGAGATTAGGAAAAAGAAAAAAATCGACGAGCAAATTATAGATGTGGCATTAAAGTGTTGAAATAGTTTGTCTAGATTATGATTATATACTGTCTGAAACTGCATCTTGTACGAGTATGTGTAAGTACGGTTAGTTACCAAATGTTGTGTTAATAATTGTAATTTTGTTTATGGTGATTATCAAACGATTATGATTAATAATATGGGAAAGTCTATATACCACCAACATAAAACAAGAGCGGTTATTAGGATTTAAAGATTTTAGTGCTCTTACGATGGCAAAAAGCAGCCGAAAAGAAAATCCCAAATGCAACTGATATTCCAGCAACAAGTGCTTTGTTTTATTATTAAAATATTTAAATATAACTTTTATACGGGTATTTTATTAAAAGAATCGCTTGTATGAATTTACAGAAAATAGTAATTATTGTGGGGATTACAATAAAAGTGATATTGTAAAACAAAAATTGCATAAACTTACAAGCCATTTGTATTCCATCGTAAGCGAAAGTGGAACTGAAATTAAGAGTTATTTAAATGTAAACTTACGATTTTATTTATTTATTATTTATGGACTTCCTGCACAGCAAGACAAAGCAGGATTATATATGTATAAGGATTTGCAATGGCTTATTAAGTATAATATAACATCATTAATTTACAATTAAACCTAAATCATAAAAAGATAAATTATATACAAAAAATAAAAATAAATGTAAAGATTAAAAACCGAAGACAAAAGGTTTACTTACTTTTTTCTTAAGTCGTGAAGCTACGAAATCTCTCATGAGTTGGAATCCACCCTAAAATACGCAACATAACCATTGTACAATGCTATGCACCTACTGAAACGTCAAAAGCGGAAGCAAAATCTAACCATAAAGGAGACATACTGATATGTATGTATGGGAGACTTAAACGCGAAAGTGGGAGGGGACAACAGCTCGTCCGAACACGTAATGGGGAGGCATGGTATCGGTGTCCGAAATGCTACTAGAAGCATGTAGTCGACATGGTCTCATAGTGCGAGGAACATGCTTCAAACATAAACGCTGCCACAAAACGACATGGGTCTCTGCAGATGCAAGAACCGAAAATCAAATAGACCACTTTTGTATAAGCCGTAAGTGGAAACATAACCTATTCGATGTAAGAGTAAAGCGAAGTGCAGACATCGGATCTAACCACCACTTGGTTACTGCAACCCTAGAGATGAAAGTCAGCGCCATTCGAGATGCTCGCAAACAGTCCTTGTCAGGCAAATTCGATGTCCAGAAATTAAAAATACCTAGTTACCAACAAGATGTGGAAAATAAAATAAGCAGAATAACAAAATATTAATATGACCCAAACGAAGAATATTGAAAATTTATAAAGGATAACCTCACAGAAACCTGTGAGCAAGTACTTGGACAACGCCCCAAGGAAAGAAAGGAATGGATGAGCCCACAAACCTGGTCCCTGATCGAAGAAAGACGATCTTTGAAGATATAAAAGTGCAATGGAAAATTGCCCCGTAAAAGAAAAGAATTGGACCAAGAGTAAAGTAAAAAATGCAAATAAGTGAAAGACGCATGCAGAAGAGATAAAAGAACATATGCTGATGAACTTGCTACTCAAGTAATTGTTGCTGCCGCAAAAAACGACACAAAGGCAGTGTATGAAATAGCAAAGAAAATTGCTGGTAAACGTAAGCCACCTGACCGACCCATCAAATCAAAAGATGAAACTCTTCTTACAAACACTGATGATCAATTAAAACAATGGCGAATGCACTTTATGGAAACGCTAAATAATAGTCCACAACGGACCTTACACCCCGCACCGGATCCACCATTATCCGACCCTTCAACATCCAACCCACCAACATCAAACCCAGCAACACCCAACCCACCAACATCCAACCCCTCAACCCCGCCATCATCATATTGGACACTAGCCCTCTAACTGTGGACGAGATAGTGACTGCTATCAAGAAATTAAACAAGTCACCGGGATATGATCGTATCTCACCTGAGATTCTAAAATGTTGTCCCCAGAAAATGGCGATTCTGTTCCAACCGCTTTTGCAGAAAATATGGAGCGATGAAAAGCTACCCGATGATTGGTTACAAGGAATCTTAATAAAACTGCCAAATAAATGGAGATATCTCCCAGTTTAAGAACTATAGAGGAATTTCACTACTCTTCATACCCTCCACGATACTCACGAGAATCCTGCTTAATCGAATAAATGAGTCGGTCGAGAGTAAGCTGCGCAAAGAACAGGCAGGTTTCCATGCTAACAGGTCAGGTGTTAACCAGATAAATACTCAGAGAATTATAGCGGAACAAGTGGAAAAGTGACAATGCAACCTCTACCTAACTTTTGTAGATTACACCACTGCATTTGATAGGTTATTTCGATGCAAAATATGGGAGCTATTAAGTGCAGCGGGTATTCCTCCGAAGATGACAAATCTTATAAAAGCACAATTTGATGGCTATCAAAGCAGAGTACTACACAACAGTCAACTCTCAGAATCTTTTCCCCCCAAATCGGGAGTAAGACAAGGATGCCTTCTGTCCCCTCTCCTATTTCTCCTAGTCATAGATAATGTAATTGGAAATGCATTCGATCATGGCCGCCGGGGAATCCCATAAAGTTGAAACGAGCACCTCGAATACCTGGACTATACTGATGATATATGCCTACTGTCTACCAGATACGCGGATATGCAATCGAAACTTGATGACCTAGTTTCCAGCTCAGCAGATGCTGGATTAAAGGTTAATACTGGAAAAACGAAAGCACTGAAAATAAGAGGACAAACAAACGGCCCGTTCGTGGTAGAACACGAAGATGTAGAGTTTGTCGAAGAATTCTGATCACAACAAAGAACAGTGCGAAGGCAGATATAGAGCATAGAATTGGTAAAGCAAACGCTACGTTCTTTCAACTGTGGAACGTATGGCAATCAACTATATTTTCAACAAGGACAAAACTAAACATTTTTAAATCTAATGTTCTACCGGTTTTGCTATATAGCTGTGAAACCTGGCTAACAACAAAGGAATTTGATTCCAAGCTGCAGAGCTTAACAAATCGATGTCGACGATGCATTCTGAAGGTCTGGTGGCCCAATATTATAAGCAACAAAGATCAGTATAAGAGATACAACATGGAGCCGATTCCCGTTGTCATTAATTAATTAACAAGGAAAATGGAAATGGATCGGTCATACTTTGAGAAACGAACCGGATGAAATATGCCGTCAGGCATTGGACTGGAATCCATAGGGCAGCAGAAAACCGGACCGGCCAAAGACCACCTGGAGAAATAGTCTGTCCCAAGACATTAAAAACAGTGGAAAAACATGGAACGAGATAAAAACATTGGCGAATGATAGAGAAGCTTGGAAAAATTTCGTTAAGGCCCGATGCTCCTACTGAGGGGCAGTGTGGGCTCGAAGATTTATACTTCCTGCTCCGGTAAAGGAGAAGAAGAAAGAAAAAATATTGATTTTTTAAACTTCATTGCATTGCTCGTAAGTTGAAGGTTAGGGGCTATTCCAAAGACGAACAGCATTTATTTTGATCTGGCAAATCGTAAATGGATAAATATTGTGGCATCCCAGATAATATTAGTTTGTGTAAAAATATGAATACTCTCATCTTCAGTAAGTTTACGAACGATACTCAAATTTCCTTAACCCATAGACATATCTAACAATATTGTTGTAAACAATGTCCAGTTTTTTCTTCCTGATTGCGCCACAGTTGGTAAATAGTTCGAATCTATAAAGAAGTGTAGGAACGAGGTATGTCTTTGCCAGTAATATTCAGACTCTTAATGGTGTATAGAATTGCGTAGACCAAAGTGTCCTGAGTTTTACATATGATTGTGCAACTAGTGAGTTGATGTGATTTGACCAATTTAAATTGCTTTTGAAAACCAATCCAAGTTTTTTCGCTGTTGGGACTATTTCAATTCTCGCATTATTTATGGATATTTCCATTACAATAATTGGGGTTTTTGTTTTTTTGTGAATCACTATGCATTTCGATTTTTCCGGATACAAGCAAAGACCGTTAGAAGTTGAAATTTATTCTGTTGAGGTTATGGTTCCGTATGCATTTAAAAACCAGCACCAATTTAAACGTTAATTTTATAAACGGAATATTAATTCAATTAAAATTGTTTATATACGAGGGCCGTGTGATAAGTACATAGTGTTACTTGTTATATAGGCTGCTACATTATCCGTCATTCAGTTAAAGTAATTAACTTTTGTAAATTTACAAAAATAGAAGATAAAATTGAATATAGAGTCGTGACATTTTTTTTTTTTTTTTTTTTTTGATAAAGAAAAAGCGGATATGACCAAAGTTTATGTGGACTAAGCACCTTCTTTTTCACAAAGAAAATAATGGACATTAAGCGCCCCGATAGGTGAGTACGTAGCGTGCTCGCCTATCATGCGAGGGGTCGTGGGTTCGATTCCCACCAGAGGCTTTAGTCTGTCGCTGCAAAAAAAAAAAAAAAATGAACACACTCCCTCTTTCCTCCTTAAACCTATTTTCCTGAGATCAACACAATGCACTGCATCTGTAGGGGCATCCCCTGAGTGTTGATTAATCAAAAAAAAATGTAAAACTGGGAGTAACACTAGGATAAACTTAAAATGTTGCCACTATGTTGCCACTAAACTAACTAAAGTCAAATATGTGCAATTCAAATATGTTTTACTGCGAGCTATAGCCTTCAACATATCTTTTTACAAGATTTTTTATTGAAAATATCCAAATTTTAAAAGATAATTTTCACTTATTTTTGTCCTTGTTAATCAGCACATATTGTCTCAGATAACAGGAATAGCTATTTAAAACAAGTTTTGAAACTTCTATATCGTTTAATATTTTAAAGTTCTTTGAAATTGAAACGAGCTGGTTATAAAAAGTGAGTATGCCTTTGCAATACAGAAGTTCTTGGTTCCAAGTGTACGAGGTGTGTTCAAAGGAAAAGGTGAATTTGAATTTTTTTTTGAATAGTACTTATTTATTCATCAATATCCATCTTGTCCCCTTCAAAGTAATCGCCCTCGGATATAGTACACTTGTGCCAACGCTTTTTCCAATCCTCGAAGAACTTCTGAAATGCGCTGTTCGGTATGGCCATCAGCTCGTTCTTCGATTCATCAATCTTAAGTTTTGGGAATAAGAAAAAGTCACAGGGAGCCAAATCTGGTGAATACGGTGGTTGAGGCATGATTACGGTGTTGTTTTTGGCCAAAAAATCACGAACAAGCATTGATGTGTGAGCTGGTGCATTATCGTAATGCGGAATCCACGATTTGTTTTTCCACAATTCGGATCGTTTGAGCCGTATTGCTTCACGCAAACGTTGCAAAACTTCCTTGTAGTATTCCTTATTAACTGTACGACCTCTTGGCAGGAACTCATGATGCACCACACCATTGTAATTAAAAAAAACAGTGAGTAAAACCTTCACAGGACGCTCATCGTCATCAACATCTTCACGGCCTTCTGTAAAGCGCTTGTACCACTTATAAACACTTTTTGAGATAAAATGGACTCATCGAATGCCGCAGTCAACATTTCAAGTGCCTTGGAGCACTTTATTCCATTTCTAACACAAAATTTAATACATATTCTTTGATCCATTTTTTTCAAAAGTCAAAAATCGAAGAGCACACAAAAAGTGACTAACCTTTTCAGTTGTCAAAAACAAACTACTAATCGAAATTGGCTGCTAATGCAAGCATATGCTAAACATATGTGTCCGAATATAACAAAAACAAAATATCGATAATCGAATGTAGACAGCCGCGAAAATTCAAAATTTACCTTTTCCTTTGAACACACCCCGTATAGTATATAATTTCGTTTCGCTTTTTGTTACTCGATCTTACGAATGATCGAAGACGATTATATTGATCAAGATTATTATATCACAAAAACTGACAGAAACCACTATAAAATTCCTTAGGAAGGGTTTCCACAAAAGTTACAAAAGTTACATAAGACAAGTAGTGCTTTGAACGATAAAAATACCTTTTTTGTAAGCTCTAATATAGCTTCAATTAAAAACATGTAAAAATTGGTCTTAGATCCAATTAATTGGGTATAGAAAATAATTCCAAATCTGAGTGGAATTTTTATTATTTTGTTTTCCCTGTAAATTTGAAAAAGTTCATATCGAATGCCATATTTATATGGGAACTAGGTCAAAAAAATTACCTATCCTGAAATTTGATGAAGTCACTTCTTTTTTTCAAAAACATATAAAGGGTTTTTCAATAAGAGCGCTACAAAAGTTTTTTTAAATAAAACAAAAACGGTTTTGGATATCAATGAAATTCTTTATTCCTGTGAAAGTAAGTCCGATGCCATTATGTATGAAAATCAATCTCTTTTGCATGGCCACCACGGGCACGCTTGCAGAAGTCCAGACGCTGAACCCAATTTTCGACAGTTTTCAAGCATAAATCGGCCGATACTGCTGCAATTTCACGTTCGATATTCGTACGAAGTTCATCAATCGTCGCTGCCAATACCATAGACTTGACCATAGACTTGACGTAGCCCCACAGGAAATAGTCCAACGGCGTCAAATCGCACGACCGAGACGGCCAATCGACTGGACCATTTCGTGAGATAACACGTTCTCCAAACTTGGTTTCCAATAAATTGATTGTGACATTCGCTGTGTGGCTTGTGGCGCCGTCCTGTTGGAACCACATGTCCTCCAAGTCCATATCATCCAATTGGGGCCAAAAATATTCAGTTATCATTAAACGGTAGTGATTCCTATTCACAGTAACGTGCCGGTCTTGATCATCACGGAATAAGTACGGCCCAATGACGCCGTCGGCCCATAACCCGCACCAAACCGTAATTTTTTCGGGATGCAATGATGACTCATGGAGTACGTGTGGATTGCTGTCTGACTAATAACGCATATTTTGTTTATTGACGAAGCCATTCAGCCAGAAATGAGCCTCATCGCTGAAGATGATTTTTCGATGAAAATCCGAATCATTTTCAAGTTGTTGCTCAGCCAATTCACGAACATACGACGCTTCTGGTGGTCAAGCGGCTTCACTTCTTGCGTCAATTTGATCTTGTAAGGATGTAGGCAAAGATCTTTTCGCAAAATTCGCCACAACGACGTCACAGAGATGCCCAACGCTTGAGAACGACGTGTGAGAGACACATTTGGGTTTTCTTCAACTGAAGGCTCAGCGGCAGCAATATTCTCGACACTACGGGCACTTCTTTGTCTCACTGGCACGACTCGTTGTTGGCTCGTATATCTTTCCATCATGAAATGGCAAACCTTACTGAAGAGAAATGTCAAAAGAGCGGCAAGAAATATGGCGTCGTTTGCTGTCCCTGTCTTTCTAATTTGGAGCGTCCCTGTTGAAAAACCCTTTTCAAACATAATTTGAGAAAAATATGTGCAATAGTTTTGTTTTTGATAGGTTTAATTGAAGATCGGGTAGCAGCTTTATATGGGGGCTAAGAATTGTCCTATAGGGTTTATTTTTAGTCTACTGATTAATGGATCTAATAAGCACACAAAAACCCAATTTGACCGATATCTATATGATAATTTGGATTATATGGCAATTTAAGTCGATCTCATGGGGGTCATTTGTATGAGGACTGGGTCTGAACATGCACCGATTGTCACAAATTTCAATAGCGCGTCCTGTGGATTATATACCACATATCATCGAAATATATTCAATAATACACAGTCGGACTGACGAACGGACAGACAGAAGGACAGATGGACGAACATCGCTGAATCGACTCAAAATTTATTCCTGGTGAAATATTTTTTCTAGTTACAAACATCAGCACAAAGTCATTATGGTCTGGCCACATAGTGGTGTATGGTATAAAAAATTATGTTTCATAACCTTAATTGTTGATAAAAAAAAATCGATTTCAGCGACCTGAAATTAAAAAAAAAAAAATCTTTTTGGGCTTTAAAAATTCATATTCCGCTATAATAGTTGCAAAAGCAAAACAATAAAATATTTCTGGCGAGACATTCTAACGTGCACGTCCCATTTTTCTGCACAGTGGTCTGGAGAGTATAGTGTACAAATACACTGTGGAGCAAATTCAGGTTAGCAAAAGTTAGGTCGATTCTGAGAGTGAGGGGTGAAAATAGAGGCTAAATTAGAAGACCAGTATCGCGGCGTTTGTTTATGTTAGTTAGAATTTTTTTTTTAATCGACCTTCGAACTTTGCAGTTAAATACCGATTTTCAGCATATTGTTTATATGGTTTTTTGGCTATAACTCGTCGACTAATTGATATTTTTTCAATCTGTAAAAGCCAAATTATTGCTAGAGACCTGTAAAACAATTAAATTTTTTTTTTTAAATTGATTTAGAAAATTTTTGTGGTGCTTATGAAACAAAATGTTGGAAAAATTATTTTTTTTCATGCTTTTTGAAAATATTTTCCACAAAACTAAGTCTTTTTTGCTTTCTGTTTGATCTATAATATGCTTCTCAGTTTCTTCAATAAATTTCATTTGAAAAGAAAACAATCATAATACAAAACTTGCGTTTTACAGCTTAATATTAATATACTTCTCATTTTTTATGTACCAATTTTGTTCAGTGGTGGTTTTGAAGAAACATTGAAAAAGAAATTATAAAAATATGGAAAAAAAAATATATTTTTGAAATGTTAGCCATAATCTTTTTTATAGGTTAACCCTATCGTCTCCATTAACTTTTCAATATCGTTGCAATAAGCGAAATTTTTTGCATCATTCACATTGAAGAACTTTTCTAACTCTTTTTGGCGTTTTCGATATGCTGTTACTTTGGTACCTTTCACCAGCAAATTATTTCCTTTCAACAATGATATTTGCTTCATTGTTGAAAGGAAATAATTTGATTTTTCTGAGTCAAACACAAATTTGCAACAATTCCATCCAATTGGTTTTGTGTGACTAGGATTGGGTCCTTTGATGTTTCATAAGATGTACCTTCACCAGGGTCGTATTATGAGAAGAAATCAATTTCTAAATCAATTTTTTTTTTAATTTTAATTGTTGCACAGGTCTCTAGCAATAATTTGGCTTTTACAGATTGAAAAAATATCAAATAGCCGACGAGTTATAGCCAAAAAACCATATAAACAATATGCTGAAAATCGGCATATGACTACAAAGTTCGAAGGTCGATTAAAAAAAAAATTCGAACTAACATAAACAAACGCCGCGATACGGGTCTTCTAATTTAGCCTCTATTTTCACCCCTCACTCACAGAATCGACCTAACTTTTGCTAACCTGAATTTGTTCCACAGTGATATTAAAACATTAGTTAAATGATTCTGGGTTAAAGTAACTAAACAGCAATGACAATGAATATATGTAAGCATAATCTTAAAAACTGTAGGTGAGTGAAAACATTGCAACGATTGAAATATTAAACTTTCATAAATGAAATACAACGGCAACAGAAGAATAAATAATTCTCGAAAGTCTGTCTTTCATTCACGTGTTCTTTTCTTTTTTCGTTAAATTGTGCTAAATCCATGCATAAAATCTTAAGATTTATTATATGAAAATCAGGAGGCATTAACACTACCAATACACCTACACTTAGTTTGGTAATGATTATGGCTTGTTGGCTTTTTGGTTCGGTTGAACGGGTGGATGTTGTTTTCATATCAAACGAACAATTATACACGTTTAGTAAGCATTTAAACTACCATAGATTATGAAAATTGTCCTCCTCCACAGATGTTGGTGATAAAAATTTTGTTTCTTTTTCTTTTTTTTATATTTCGTTTCGTTTCTAAAGCAAGTTGAGGTTCAAACCATCTTTAAAGAAACAGGAACAAACTAAACATATGTTAAAATCAACCTTAATTTTTTTTTTTGTATTTAAGCAACAAAATCAACAACAACAAAATCATAAAAAGGTGTTTACTGCTTGTTAATGTTTGTTTCTAACTTTTGAACCGGTATAAATACAATTTCACCGTTATTTTCATTCACAAAGTATTCTAAAGTAGGTTTCATTCATTTGGGCCTGGCGTGACCAAGACGAGGCCCGCAGGCCGCTGCAGCTCGTTGTATTTTTATGATTAAAATTCGCTGTTAAAAGAAATGTTCAGAATCTCTAACAAAAATATAAGTATTGCAAAATCTACTATTTTCGAACACTAACTTTTTTAAAAAAAATATTGACTACAAAATTCAGTATCAAAAAGTTTTTATCCAGCCCAATTACGACTACTCTCAAGGAATTTCTGTCTCACGGAAAATACTTTTATCAAGAAAAAAAATTGTTCAATTGAACAAAAAAATTAATATGTGGCATCATCCCATTTCGAAGCCAGTTGTTTTGCTTATCTATAGTTTTAATAGGCTAGGCGATTCCTCGTGACCGATGTTTTGTTCTACTGTTTTATCCCGATTTTGACCAACCGTATATTATTTGAAAGGTATTTCTTTTTAGCCGTTTTGCAGATTTACAGATTTTAAAATTTTTCCTTTATTTTGAGTAAATTGCATTTAAAGTTGCTACTAACACATACATAAAATTATACAAAGCTATGTGTGTGTTTATTAAATTTGTTAATGTGTTTGTAATAAAAATGAGTTTGTTTTTGTGTTGATTAGCATACCTTTAGGGTCTTTATGTAATGAAAAAATAAAATCTCTTAGAATTTGCACTCGAATTTCGAGGGCTGGAATCTGCTAGTTGACAATTAATTTTCTATTTTTTGTGCGTGTGCAAACACAAAAAATAAAATTATTTGAATTAAAAATTAAATAAAAAATGAAATGTAGAATAGCAACAACGAAATAGCAAAAGGATTTGCTAGAAGACAATGGCGGGATGAATCTATGGAAACCGCATCAATGCCTGAATTGGCTTTCATTAAAGTTAAAAATGTTGGGCTTTATTTGTAGTCTTCTATTTCAATTTTGTTTCATCAAAATAATACTTACAATTTTATGTAAACTCCCGTCTGATTTGCAAGTGGAATTTTTTAAAGGAAAAAACCGAATTCAAATGCATTGAGAATAACTATTTTTCTCCCATCGAATTTCTTTCACCGGCTATGATTGGTAAAAATAAAGGAGTTGTAAAATTTTTTATGAACGAACTGGAAGCCACATCTGTCAAAACTAGTGAAATATTTTTAATACACTACTTGATACATCGTTAGGTGCCCAAGTATTGTCCATGAACCATGTCAAAGATGTGGTAATAAAAAATGTTAACTATATTCAAGCGGATGTGTTTCACCATCGCATCAAAGCATACCTTAACCAATTAAGTTCCGAATACGGAACTTACCAAAGTTAGGTGTTTGAATCGCAGAAAACGCAGAAGTAAGCGCCTTCGGAGCAACATATGTTTGTGAAGCTTTTTTTAAAAAAATTAAAATTAATAAGAGTAAGTTTCGCGCTTCATTAAAAGACGAAAATCTTGAAAGCCAATTACGATGTGCAACAACTAAAATTTATCTAGACTTAAATAAATTGAGCGATCCGAAAGAAACACAAATCTCATTAATATATACTAGCAGATTCCAGCCCTCGAAATTCGAGTGCAAATTCTAGGAAATTTTATTTTTTCATTAAATAAGGACCCTAAAGGTATGCTAATCAATTATAGTTAATTCACAAATCAACACAAAAAACAAACTCATTTTTATTACAAACACATTAACAAATTTAAAAAACACACACACAGCATTGTATAATTTTATGTATGTGTATGTGTTAAATGCAATTTACTCAAAATAAAAATAAAAAAATTTAAAAATCTGTAAATCTGCAAAACAGCTAAAAATAAGTACCTTTCAAATAATATATGTTTGGTCAAAATCGGGATAAAACGGTAGAACAAAACATCGGTCACAAGAAATCGCCTAGCCTATTAATATTTTAGATTTATTTATGTACTCAAAAAATAAAAATAAATGGTTCAATAAAAATGTCCTTGAAACAATAGACAAGTCTCCTGTAAATATTAAATAAATAAATGTTTTTCTTGAAATAATGTATGTACTTAAATAAAATAATTAAATGGTTCAATCAAAATATGTTTTTCATAAAATATGTAGCCGCGTTGAAAATTAAAAAAAAAAAAATGGCTCGCAGAATGATTTGGGTTGGCCAAGCCTGATTTAGGCCATAATATATGTTCACAGCATTTAGAAATTTAAAAATATTATTATTTTAAAGGCAGCATAGAAATAATCCGATCTTAAATTAAGGAATATTTAAGAGATTTTAATCGCACACAAGAGTGCAGATGTTAACAATAGAGAGCAGTTTGATTTTGAAGACATTGGTGGTGGTGATAAAGCTAGTATTTTTTGTAGATGTAGTGCTATCGATTGAATACCTCAAAACATACCACGGCTACTTTTCCATTCCAAAGAAAATGTATAGTAGAACCACAAAGACACTGCGGTCTAATTAAGGTCTCAAGAAGATTTGCTGGAAAATTATCGTACGCAATATCAAACGCAAAGGAAGGGGCTTATTTCTGAATCCAGTAATGGAAAAAGGTACAAATGAACTTATTCTTCGCCGATGTCCCGCTTCAGTAAAATATCTTTTTCGTATACGAATGCAATTGAAGGACTACAATTTGAAGTACTGTGCGAAGTGGGGTAAGTCGATTTAACTCTAATACTCGTGAAAGGCTTCACCATACTGACTTCATTTCATTATTGCTAATTTATTTGAACTTAGGAGATTTTTATTTTGTCTTTAGATTTTTTACTTATAAAGTTTAGACACATTTTTTAAGTTTTAATTGTTTTGAAAATTAATTTTTATAATTTTATTGTTAAAAATCTATTTTTAGTTAGTTAGGCACTCATTTTGTATATTTGTGTTTCAATTAAATTTTGTATAGAAAAATTTTAATTTTCGAATTTGTTCTCAAATATTTTCATATTAACTGAATCCATTAATGATCTTGCACTTATCTGCATTTACTTTTGATAAAGGGTTTCCCAAAATTCATGCAAAATTTTTTCTTTATATTTTTTATTGAACCATACAGTATAGAGGATAGGATTCTGTATGGAACAACACATCGATCAAATGGCATCCATGGCTTTGCTATCACATAAATATTATGCAGCGTTGCATGGGTGGTTGTCGGATGGTATCGTCTTGTTGAAACCACATGTCGTTCACATCAATATCATCGGAATTAGGCAGAAAGAACTCTATTATCGTGTTACGATATCGAGCAACAGTCACGGCTTGACAAGTCTCATATTCGAAGAAGTATAGTCCAATGATGCTCCAGCCCATAATCTGCACCAAACAGTGCAACGTTGTGAATGCATTTGTTTACCGTCAAACGCATGTGGATTCTCTGAACGCCAAATGTGATAGTTTTGACAATTAACGAAGCCATCCAGGTTAAAATGTGCTTCTCGGTAAGGAGGATTTTGTTCGAAAAATCAGCATACACTTCTTGGTGTATCATAACCCATTCAGCATAATCTCTTCGCTGTGCATGGTCACTGGGCTTCAGTTCTTGTGTCAGTTGAACTTTAGAAGTCTGGAGACTCAGATTTTCAGTGAGTGACTGAGAATACGCTACAGAAACATTCTTTAAATTCCCAAACCGAATTAATGTTCCTGGACTTTAATAAGAGGCACGCTTCTATATTGACATTTGAACGTCTTATTTGTGTATGACCAATGTTTTTAGCATCACCGATTGATACAGCCTGTCGGAATTTTTCAATTACTCTCTCCACAGTTGGTTTCAACTACGAAAATTTTTTGTAAAAATTAGAAAAAGGCGAATTTCGAGTTCGCAAAAGCATTATTTTTGCAGGAAAAGCCATCACTTTTCCAAGGCAAAGTTTAATAAGTATTATGGGAAAACTGGTTGTGGTTGCACAAGTACTATTGACGCCGCACAGTGGACCATATTTTGAGAAGGCGGCCAAAAATCATTTTTTTTTTTTTGTTACCGATTTTAAAGTTATGTTATTCATTTGAAAGTAAATACTAGTAAACCTCGGGAACCAAAAAATTGCGACTCTATCTCAACTATATCACAGCGAACAGGGTCTTCGAAAATGGGCCTCCTCAGTATTTTGCTAAAATTAAAAATTTCTTTGTAAATTTTTATTTTTGAATAACTGTAACTTTTTTGATTTAAAAGATTTTGAAGTGAAATAAATTTTGTATAATTTTGTGGCTTCCATACTATTAATGTTAAAAATGTAAAATCACTGAATCATTCCGAAATTAAAAAAAAAATTTTTTTTAAAAAAGGTCAAAATTTTCAGAAAATCTCCTACTTAATTGAGCATAACTCCTGCCAGTCAAAAGCAGTCAGAAAAAATCTTGCACTATTCTATAGTCCGAACCCTCCCCTATACTCCTATACCCCATTATACACCCGCCAGTTTCAGCCCGTGTGCACCAGAACAATTTTCTGCAAAAATTATGAATACAAAAGATGTCCACTATGTGGTTAGGATATATTAAGTTTGAGGTGATGTTTGTAACTGCCAAAAATATTGGACCTTTATCCATCTTTTATCCATCCATCGATTAAACGATGTCCGTCCGTCCGTCTGAGTGTTATGAATACAACAATTGGTCGTACCGGTGCACCGTGGTGTATTTTTTGCGTGTCGGTAGAGTTGTCAGGAGTTGTTATATACTTATAAAAAAGGGTTGAGATATAATGCGCTTAATTGTTACAGGTACATTTACAAAGGTATCTTTCAAAAACATTAATAGTCTGAATTAGAGTTATATAGCTTAAATACCTGGCAAAATGGGAAACAATTTAAATAACAGGTAAATGGTAAAAAAAAAAACTATTGCGACAGAGCCCTTTAAGATATGAGCAGGTATGCTTCACCTTTTAAAAGGGGTTAGGGTGTGGGTTTTTTATGCTTCTAAAAGTGGTGATAAAAATTTTTATTTTACATAATTGCAAGAAAGAGTATTTATAATGTTTCCACAATTATTATTCATTACAACTTGTGCAATGGCTAAGTACTGTTACAGAGATCTGGCAGATATTTATTTTCAACGAAATGATGTAGACGATGTAATTTTGCACATAGTGAGCAACGACTTCTTTAAGAATTGTAACCTAGAAGACATTGAAATGCACAAAGGAAAAATTACTAATTTTGCATCGAATTTGAAAAGACGGTACATTGAATGCTCTCATAGCAAGGCAAAGATGTACAAACGTTACCAAGACTGGTTAATAAAGGAACTTATTTTTGAGAGTGCATCTACAATGCCAACGAAAGTGGAAAAAAGGGTCGACCAGCAAAACCAATTGACGGATGTAGTGAAGGCGCAAGCTGGAGAATATCAATGAAGAAATTTCTCAAAGAATTATTAAGGATTCATTTTTGCACCAAATTCAACCAACCCAATATAAAAAAAAATAAAATTGAAATAATTGAAAAAATAGTAGAAGCGGGCCCAAGGCGCACAAAGAGGATTTTGAAAAGCATTCCTACACCAATTGAAGATAAGAAATTTACACCGGAAGAAGCGTTCGCCCTATTTTTGGACTTGAAATTGACCAAAAATCAATATAAGGAATTGCGGAAGCGAACCAATGAAAAGAATTGTGGGATTTTTCCAGTATATCGAGATTTATTTTCTGCCAAAAAAGAATGTTTACCTTCACAATCTGCTATTAGTGTCACTTCAACATCAGCAGAAATAAAATTGCAAGATCTCCTTGAACATACTGCAGAACGATTGCTAAATACGCTTGATACTGATCATTTAAAAAAAATTGGTAATGGCAGCATTACTTTAATTTCTAAATGGGGATGTGATGGATCCTCTGGTCAGAAACAAGAAAAGCGCAAGAAAAAAGGAACAAAAACTACAGATTCTTTCGCGAGCACAACACAAGGAAAATGTCCAGATGTTGTACTAATGAAGACCTTATCACTATTTTGTTATGCACTTCAGACCCATATATGTCCAACATTCGTCAAAAATGGAAAACTACCTCTATTGAATTAGACGAAGAAGCTAAACAACTTCTAGAAGATGAAAATCAAGGCTATTTAGAAGAATTTTTTACTAAAATTGGTTGATTTAAAGTACTTTTTCATTACACTAACAATAAGTTACACTTTTTTTATATAGTTAAAAAATTTTCTTGATTTAAAAATTTATATATTTTGTAAATTTACCATAAAAATTGATATAGAAATATTTAAAAAGACAATAAAAAAAAAATTTAACTAAAGCAAAAACATACGAGTTTTTCATTGAAACTTCTCTATCTTGAACCAAGGTAAGGTAACTTTTACGTTCGCTGCTTAATAAATTATATTTTAACTCGGGATCTTTCAAAAAAAAAAAAAAAACCTTTGGCTCTTGTGCACATTAGAACTAAAAAGTTTACGGGGACCAAAGTTTGGCATTTTCTGAAAAAATTAACTTAAAAAATTGTTAAAAAGTATTAGTTGTAAAATTAACTGAAAAAATAAGACATTATATTAAAAAAAACCTTTTTTTTTACCTTTTAACACTTAACACTTTTGTACTAAAATTCAACTACAAATGAAAATGTATTTTAAACCCTCCGTAACTTTTTTTATTTTCGGACGAGAATTACGTTTTATAACAAAACTTAAAGGCTAAAGTCTCACCTACCAAACAAAAAAAAAAAACGGCATATCAAAATTCCAATCCAATCAAAAGTTATAGATTTTTGACCGCCTTCTCGTCAAATGGTCAACTGTGCGCCGAACGTTCTTGACGGCCAATTGAGGTCACTACATCCGAAAATGTAAAAAAAAATTGGCATTTGATATTGGACGATCGGAAAATTAAAGTGCGTAAATTTGGCCTATCACATGGCTCAGTGATTTCCATTTGAAATAATCAGTTGGGTTTTAGAAAGCTGCCCGCAATATGGGTGTTGCGTTTGCTCGCAATTGACCATAAACACAATTGTGTAACAACTTCAAAGAGTGTTTGGGGTTGTTTAACAACAAACGGATGAGTTTTTGCGCTTTTTAAAATGGTGGATGAAATATGGCTCCGTTAAAATACACCGAGTACCAAGTACATTTAAATAGATTGCTCCGGGCGAAACTTTGCCGAAGTAGGCCAAGCTGGGCTCATCGGCCAATAAGGTCATGGTGAATGTTTTTGAGATATAACCCTTTCAGACCTGAGTAGTAAAACGATCGTAGTCATTGTAAAACCATCAATATAAAAATTCTTTTAGCAAAGTCTACTTTGTTTTTTTTTTTTTTAATTTTCTTTTGTGTTAAGGGCATGCAACTCATGAGAACTCACAGTTAATGAATACCAGTAAAAAAATCAGAAAAAATATATTAATTTATATTTTAAGCGCCTTAAACCAGATCTCACAACTGGTATAGCTAGGCCTGAAAGGTGAGCGTCATAATCCATATTCATTAACTTCAAAAGGGAAAAAACAATAGCCTGTGAATATTAAGCCAAATATTGGACCGATTCAAGAAGAAAGCAATTTTTCAACAAGACAATGGAAGTGTGTAGTCAGCTTTGCAAAATTCCATGTCTATGTATCCGCCATATTCTCCGGATTAAAGCCACAGTGAATATTTTCTAATTACAAACCTAACAAAAAGTTTAGCGAAAAGAGATTTAGTTGCAACGATGAAATCATTAACCAAATAAATTCCTATTTTGAGGATCTTGAGTAAATTTGGAAATGTTAAGAAATAAAAAACTCTTTTAGAAAGTCACGGATTTGTTGATTCGCCCTATCATGGCCATATTCAATCAGATCAATGCTGTGTTTTTCTAACATATACAAACCAAATCTATATCTCATATCAATGCCTTTAGATGTATTTGTGTGTAAGAGCTGCTCTATATGGGAACTATGATACAATGTACATTTTGGACTGCTGATATAAAAACTACTAAGCCAGCAGAACTGAAAGATATGTGATAATCTGGAACTTGTGGCAGTTAAATCTAAATCATAGTTCATATTTCGGATATCTGAAATGCAAAGCGAATTAACTAACATTTCTATACTCTATACCACTATCTGGTCAGAGTGTAATGACTTTTTTTCATCCCTTTTTGAGCAAAATGCATGCACGGAAGGGTGTGAAAATTGGCACAGCTATAGTTCATATGGAGGAGAAGTGCCGAATGATAAAATTCATGTATAATATGTGTTAAAAATAAAATAAAATTAGTCATTTATTGTTCGGTTTAAGATCATGTATATATTTTTCTAATGAAAGAAAGATACTAATTTTTGTAACGTAAGAGAAATATTATGAGGTACAATGCATTTGTGTAATCTGTTAAGATTTCACATGCCATTACAGTTCCATCTAGAGGACAATGGCAAAAACAAAGAGCTGTTCACATTACAAGACTTGTAATTGATCTGGCTATGTTAATGTAGAGAAAGCTAAAAATTGGAAAAGCTCAGCTTGTTCGTAGAAACTCTCGTATATAAAAAGAAAAACATTTCTCATGTTCTTTTCTTTCAAATGTTGAGTTAAATAGTTGATTAAGCATGAGTTGAAGTAATAGGCAGAAGGATGCTGAAGATGATCAAGTTGCTTTGTTCGAAAGTAGCTACTCCATCTAGCGCTGTCTTCAATTTTTTTCCAATATATTTCTTACATTACAAAAATTAGTATCTTTCGTTCATTAGAAAAATATATACATGATCTTAAACCGAACTATAAATGAATAATTATTCCAATACAGATCAACAATACATAACATTAACAATAAAATAAAATATTTATAATAATTAATTTTATAAGAGCCTAAAGGTATGCTAATCAATTTTAGCCAATTCAAAATTCATCGAATTTCATTATAAATGTATATCACACGCCTTGTGTTGAATTGTAAATTGCCTAAAATTGATTAGCGTACCTTTAGGCTCTTATAAAATTATTTATTATCATAAATTTTTTGTATATATAGATTAAAACAAGTAAGAGTGTTAAATTCGGCTGTGCCGAATCTTTGATACCCTCCACCTCGGTTTGTGGCAATACTATTAACATAGCTCATGGTAGTTGTGTTCTTGTTATTGTTAATATGTATGAATCACATTTTTTTTGTGGCTTTTTTTATGTTGTTGTATGTTCAACCACTAAACTATTACAAGAAAACACTAGGTTTCATGTTTTTTTTAGAGGTATCTATAAACTTTTGTACATTTCTCAGCGCAGAGGCTCCCTATTTACTCCGATTTCAATACCAACCTGGTGGGAATTATGGCAAATAATTTTTTCGTAACCTGACCTAAGTAAATGCTTTTTTTTTTGAATGAGCGTGATTTCAACAGACACACGGACAGACGGACAGACGGACAGACGGACAGACGGACATCGCTATATCGACTCGAGCTGTGATAAGGATCAAGAATATATATACTTTATTGGGTCGGAAATTAGTTTTTCGATGCGTTACAAACGGAATGACAAACCTATATATACCCTCTGCCACTGAGATGTGGAGGGTATAAAAACATTGAAAGAAACAAATTTTAAGAAAAAATAAAATTTACTAGAATTTGCACTCCAATTTTAGTAATATCAGCCTTACTAAAATTGGTAAAAATCGATGCACGTTGAGACCTAAATACCCATAAGATCATAACTGTCATATAGATCTTGGTCGAATTTGGTTTATTTGTGTTTACAACACCCATTAGTTAGTAGTCCAAAAATAAATCCTGTAGGAGATTTCTTAGTCATAGCCCCTATATAAAACTGTTTCCCGATCTTGGTTTGTATATGTTGTTGCAAGAAATAAGTGACTTTAACAAATATGGTCAGGATCGGTCCATTTTTTGACCTAGTCCTAATGTAAATATAGCATCCGATATGAACTTATTCATATCTGCAAGCAAAAAAAAATAATAACAATGTCACTGAAATTTGGTTTATCCTTGTTTTCTATATCCAATTCGTTGGACCAGAGACCCTCTCTCTAAACGCCTGATATAGGGTTGCGTATAGTCGGTCTAGACCGACTATAATATTCTTACTTATTTATACATGCATTTCTAGTTAAAACCATTTGCTTTACTTTAATAAAATCGTTATTATTTGCATTTCAGTTATGTTTTGTATGGGCGCAAGGCCTGCATCTCTTTCGACTTTCACCAATTTTAATATCTTTGCATTTAGGACATGTTGACGAACGGACGGACAGACAGATATCGTTTAAACGACTTAGAAATTGATCTTCAGTCTATTGGAAGTTACAAAAGCTAGATCAAGAAATTTTTGGGAATTACAAAAATAAGAACAAACTCCATTATGTACTCACGACAGAACATAAAAAAAAATTTTTCGAAATTCAATGGCCATCAAAACTGGGATACACAACTGTAAACAATTTTTTTATTATTTCAATAGAAACAGTGTCATCTTTTTTCAGGCTAGGTAGCTAAGATACGACCGACTATCCATCACATTTTTTTTTTTTTTAATAATAAGAATTATGCACGAAAGTCGTTGACATGATGATTTGAATTTACTGGGTCACTAGGTAGTAGAAAACTAAAGAATATATTGAAGAGTGTGCATACAAAATATATTCTAATCATTACTAACTTTATTGTGATTGTCATAGACTCGTATTCTGGTACATTAATAACTTAACAATGGCATTGCCGAAGAAACATGATAAATCATATAATTTGTGACGACTGATATTATACAAATTTTTATAGCACAAACATAAGAAATGGTGCTGTAAACAGGCAAATTGAATTTGAACATTAAAAAAAATAACACCACATGAAATTTAATGAAGTAAAGCAAATTTTTAAGAAAATTTTTTAGAAAATTTAAAAAAAATATTAAGTTAAGTAGATATTTAAGTACTTCATAATAAAATAAAAAATTTAAGAGCCGCAGTTAACTCCGCAATGGAAATTTTTACAGGCTATTAGTTAAATTTGGATAAACATGTTAAAGTTATGACTAAAACAAAAAAAAAATAAAAAATGGTTTATTTAAAATTTGAAACAGTTGTTTAAGATTGCGGCAATTTCCTCCCCAAAAGAAAAAAAAAATTAACAAATATATAAGATAATTATGCATGCTTGAATGCTTTTAACAAGTGTTGTCTGATAAACAATTGTTTGGAAAATATATAAAGAAGTATTTATATTTTTTTGAATATAATTCAAAAACTATGTTTAAAAAGTTTTAAATAAGATATACCACAAAAAAAAATGGCTTTCAACCAAGTATGAATATCAAAAATCTGTTTAACAATACGTAGATAGCTTGAGAATTAACTTTTAAACCTCTTAAAGAGGTTTATTATAATACATGGTTAAAATTACATTGTGCAAGTCGAAAAAAATATGCGCGGAATCAACATCCTACTTTGGGTCTTAGGAATCGAGTTATTATTTCAGAATCGAAAATTTATTTTCACCTTCCTTAAAAAATACTCTAGGATTCGATTACTGCCGAAAAGAACATTTTCTTAACACAGTATCAATTGCTAAAAATACCTTTTCTTAGAAAAGTCCTTTTACTAAAAAGAGTGGATTTTTTGAAAAAAGTACCTTTTCTTAAAAAAAAAGAAGAGTTTCGAAAAAGAAAGTATTTTTCTTTTAAAGTAAATTTAAAATAATCTAACCCATAAAAACAAAGTTTTTATTAACTCTTTATTTCCTTATGCATATGAGTTTTGAATCTCTTTGGGACTGTGCGTGACTTTGCGTGACTATTTATACCCTATACCACTATGTGGTTTGGGTATAATGACTTTGTGCTGCTGTTTGTAACAACCAAAAATATTTGACCTAGACCCATCTTTAATTATACCGATCGAATCAGAATCACTTTTTGAGTTGATTTAACAATGTCCGTCCGTCCGTCCGTCCGTCCGTCTGTGTGTCCATGTAAAGCTTTTAATCAAACTGCAGGTCGCAAATATGAATATATTTTGATGAAATTTGGTTTGTAAGCTTTCATCGGCCATGGGATGAACGCTATTGAAATTGGTGAGAATCGGTCCATGTTCAGACCTAGCCCCCATACAAATTACCCCTATGAAATCGACATAAATTGCCATAAGATCCAAATTGTCATATAGATCTTACTCAAATTGGGTTTGTATGCGTTCATTACATCCACTAATGAGTAGTCCAAAAATGATCCCTTTGGCCCCATATAGAGCTGCTTCCCGATCTTCACTTAAATCTATTAAAAAACAAAAATATTGCACTAATTCTTCTCAAATTTTGTTTGTATATATATATTTGCAAAATACAAAAGACTTTACCAAACATGCTCAAGATCGGTCCATTTTTAGACCTAGTACCCATATAGATATAGAATCCGATATGAACTTTTTCATATCTGCAGCCAAAAAAATTAATAAAAATCGCACTCAAATTTGGTTTTTGCTTATTTTCTATGTCCAGTTAGTTGGAGACTAAACGCATGGTATAGGGTATCGTATAGTCGGTCTAGACCGACTATAATTTTCTTACTTGTTTAAAATTAAGGTTTGGTCACAACAAGTCTATGGACAAAGTTTCAGATCGATCGGATGAGGAGAAATGAGGTTTTATCTCTCCTTGACTGTGCGTGACTATGTCGAAGTTAATCTTTTTTCACAGCAAGTCTGTCGACCAAGTTTTAGATCCATCGGATAGGCGGAAATGGGTTTTAAATCACTCCGTGACTGTGCGTGACTATGTGTGACTGTGCGTGACTATGTCGAAGTTAATCTTTCTTTACAGCAAGTCTATCGAACAAGTTTTAAATCGATCGGATAGGGAGAAATGGGTTTTAAATCACTCCGTGACTGTGCGTGACTACCCCAAAATTAATGTGTAGCCACAACAAGACTATGGGCCAAGTTTAAGATCATTTGGATAAGGGGAAATGGGGTTGCCCCACGACAGACAGACAAGAGTTTAAAAAGTACCTCTTCCTATAAAAGTAATTTAAAAAATAAATTTTATTATAAAAAATATATTTTCTAAAAAAAATATTTTCTTGAGAAAAGAAATTTCTGAAAAAAGATAACTTTTCTTAAAAAAGCAACTTTTATTTAAAAAAAAATATCTTAAAAAATTTATTAAAATATTAAATTTTCTTAAAAAAGTACCTCTTCGCAGAAGTGTTTTTTTTTCAGAAATAGCTTTTTGGGAAAACGTATTTTTTTTTTTATAAGATGTGTTTTATAAGGGAGGCTACTTGTTAAGAGAATACACTTTTTAAAGAAAAGTCGATTTTTAGGAAATGATTCTCTTTTTGAGAAAATGAACTTTTTTAAGAAAATGTCCTATTTTAAGGAAATATACTTTTTGAAGATAGGTTATCTTTTAAGAAAAGATACTTCTTTAAGAAACGGTACCTTTTGAAGTAAGCTAATTATTTAAGAAGAGTTAATTTTTTGGAAAAGGTACTTTTTGGATAAAAGGCACTACTTTAAGAATAGGTATTTTTTTAACAAAAGGTGTCATTTTATGAAATGCTACTTTTTTTAAAAAAAAATTTTTAAATAAAGGCCCTTTTTTAAAAACAGGTTATTTTTTAACGTATAATGTATTTTTTCAAATATATTTACTTCATTAAGAAAATGTTGTTTTTTTCACAGAAACACTTTTTAAGACAACGTGCCTTTTGAAGAAAAGTTACTTTTTTACGAAACTGTACTATTTTCAGAAAAGTTATTATTTAAGAAAAAAAATATTTTTAATAAAGGTACTGTTTTAAGACAAGGTACTTTTTTAAGAAAAGGTACTTTTAAAGAAAGGGTATTTTTTTAAGGAAGGGTACTTTTTTGAAACAATATACTTATTTAAGAAAATTTACTTTACTCTTGAAACCACTATCACAAAAAAAAACTCATAAATGAAAAAATTCTTAAATCTATGAGTTTTTTGCTGTTCTCTAATTTCAATAAGAATATTTTTTCTCGTTTTAATTCACATGAAATCAAAACAAATGCCCTTTTTTTTCTACTAAGCAGGTCTTAAGAGATAAAAAACTAATTGATATTTAAACTCTAACATGTTTTTTATTGAACCTTGTCATTATTTTAAAAAATTAGACATTCATTTTATGAAAAAAAAAAAACGATTTTAAATAACTTCTACATTTTGCGCTGATATAAAAAAAAACTCGTAATAAGTGGTCGATGTTAATAAAACACCCTTTTTGCGATGATACTGTTCTATAACTATAATAAAAACTTTTTATTTACACAATCTATTTTCCAATATAATTTTTCCAATTATAACATAGATTCTTTATGCACTAATTATTGCAAATAAAGGAATTAAAAAAAATTTTTCATCAAATCACATATTTTTATTTTTTTTGCATATGTTCGAAACAGTAGTGATGCCAGTCAAATCCAATTTATTTGAATATCGAAATTTTTTTTGATGATGCCTAACTTTTTAAAAATAGAAAAGTCATTTTTAATTGAATGAAATTGAAGAACAAAAACAATTAAATGAACAAATAAGTTGTTATTTTAAAAGAAAATATTTTTCTTTATACTTTTTCTATATCCTTAAGAAAAAACATGCATAAAATACTTTAAAAAAAGTTTTTTGTGAAACTGAATAAAGAACCATATGGCACCTCGGTTTCTAGATAACATATGTTCTTAACTCAAACATACGGTTCTTAACTCAAACATATGGTTCTTAACTCAAACATATGTTTCCATTAAGTAAATAAAAAAAGTGGTTTCAAGAAACCCAAAATTTCAATTTCATGGGATTTTAAATTCACTCTTATTCAAATAACAACGTTTCAAGAACAGGGCTGACTCTTTAAAGAAATTGTGTTTTTTTATGAAAGTGTACTTTTTTCAGAAAAGGTACTTTTTTAAGAAAATGTACTTTTTGAGGAAAGGTACTTTTTAAAGATATGTACCTTTTGAAGGAAAGGTACTATTTAAAGAAAAGGTACTTTTTTAAGAAAGGATACTTTTACTTTATTTAAAAAAAAATTTTTTTTAAAGAAAAACACTAAGAAATCGTGCCTTTTGAAGAAAAGTTACTTCTTTACGAAAATATACTATTTTAAGAAAATTTACTTATTTGGGAAAAATACGTTTTTGAGCACAGGTACTTTTTAAGGTTGTTTTTTTTTTTTTTTTTAAGAAAATATACTATATTAAGAATGTGTGTTTTTTAAGAAAGCAAATTTTTTTAAGAAAATATACCTTATTAATAAAAGATTCTGTTTGAGGAAAAATTACTTTTTCATGAAAACGCACTTTTTTAAGAAAATGCTGTTTCTTCAGAGAAGCACTTTTTAAGAAAACTTGCTTTTTGAAGAAAAGTAACTTTTTTATGAAACTGTACTATTTTACAAAAGTACTTTTTCTTAACAAAAGTACCTTTTCTTACAAATTTAATTTAAAACAGAAAATTTTTTGAAAAAATACCTCTTCGTAAAAAAGCTTCTTTTTGTTTAGTTCATAAAAATTAATTTTTTCTTTAAAAATACCTTTTCTTTTATGAAAAAGTACCTTTTCTTAATGAAAAAAAATCTTAAAAAAGTACCTTTTCTTTACAAAAAATTATCTTTTCTTTACAAAATTGCTTTTTCTTTAAAAATATATTTTCTGTAAAAAAGTAACTTTTCTTTAAAAAAAATTCTTAAAACAAGAACCTTTTTTTAAAAAAAAGTACATTTTTTAAAAAAAGTACATTTTTTAAAAAAAGTACCTTTTCTTTTAAAAAAAAGTACCTTTTCTTAAAAAAGTAACTTTTCTTAATGTTCTTAAAAAAGTACCTTTTCGTTAAAAAAAAAAAAAGTAATTTAAAAAGGTAAATTTTCTTAAAAAAGAACCTCTTCTAAAAAAAATACATTTTCTTCACAAAGTAACTTTTCTTTATAAAAAGTACATTTTCGTAAAAATTGCATCTTTTATAAAAACTAGCAGATTCCAGCCCTCGAAATTCGAGCGCAAATTCTAGGAAATTTAATTTTTTCATTAAATTAAGACCCTAAAGGTATGCTAATCAATTATAGCCAATTCACAAATCAACACAAAAAACAAACTCATTTTTATTACAAACACATTAACAAATTGAATAAACACACACACAGCATTGTATAATTTTATGTATGTGTTGGTAGCAACTTTAAATGCAATTTACTCAAAATAAAGGAAAAAAAATTAAAAATCTATAAATCTGCAAAACGGCTTAAATAAAATACCTTTTAAATAATATACGTTTGGTCAAAATCAGGATAAAACGGTAGAACAAAAATCAGTCACAAGAAAGCGCCTAGCCTATTTATATTATAGATTCATTTAAAAAGGAAATTTTCTTTACAAAAGTACTTTTGCTTAAAAAAGGAAAATTTTCCTAAAAAATCACTTTTCTTAAAAAAAGTAGTTTTTCTTAAAAACAAAGTACATTTTATTAAAAACAAATTAGTAATAAAGTAATTTAAAAGGGTACGTTTGCTCAAAAAAGTATCTTTTCTTAAAATATGTAAATTTTCTTTAAAAAAATTTTTTTTCTTAAAAAAGTACCTTTCTTATATATTAACTTTTTGTTAAAAATGTATATTTTCTTAAAAAAAGTACATTTCTTAAAAAAGCAAGTTTTCTTTAAAAAAAAATGCCCTTTCTTAAAAAAGAAACTTTTCATAAAAAAAAAAAAAAAAATACATTGTCTGAAAAAAAGTATATTTTCTTTTAAAAGATTTACTTTTTCTTAAAAAATTAACTTTTCTTAAAAAATAACGTTCTCTTAAATTTTTCTTAATAAAGTACATTTAACTTAAAAAAAAATCCCTAAAAAAGCATGTTTTCTTAAAAAAAGTAAATTTTCTTAAGAAAGTAACTTTTCATAACAAAAGTAACGTTCTTTAAAAAAAGTAATTTTTTTTAAAAATTTATTTAAAAAGCTATATTTATTTTAAGAAGTACCTTTTCTTAAAAATAGTTTCTTGTCTTAAAAAAGTAACTTTTCTTAAAAAAGTAACTTTTCTTAAAAAAGTACCTCTTCTTAAGAAAGTAAATTTTCTTAAAAAAGTACATTTTCTTTAAAAAAAAAGTACCTTTTCTTAAAAAAGTACACTTTCTTAAACAAGTACCGATTCCTAAAAAAGTTTCTTATCTTAAAAAATATATTTTCTTAAAATGTAACTTTTCTTAAAAAAAATATCTTTTCTTAAAAAAAGTAAGAAAGTAATTTTCTTCAAAAATTGTATTTACTTAAAGAGCCTCTGCTAAAATTGATCTGTTCATTAAAAAAAATATATCTTGTACAAAAAGTACCTTTTCTTAAATAAGTTATTTTTCTTAAAAAAGTACTTTTTTTTTCAAAAAAAAAAAAAAAAAAAAGTACCGTTTAGTAAAAAAGAGCCTAACAACAAAAAAGTAACTTTTAAAAAAAGTAACTCTTCTTAAAAAAAGTAAATTTTTTTAAAAAACAAAGTACGTTTTCAAAAAAATTACCTTTTGTTGCCTAAAAATAGACTTAAGTTATAAACGCAGAATAAATAAACGTTAAATCACATTTTGTGTTTCCAATGTTAACTAAAGTCTACATCAAAATATATAGTTTAATTGTAATAAAGTAATAAAATAAACCACTGGAACAAGAGACCGTTCGATTTCAATTGAACAAAAAAATTCTATTTTTTTTTTTTTTAATAATCATCCGTTTGAACAAATTGGAACGAAAAACTACGCAAAAGCTAAATTATATTTTTTTAATTAAACTGAAATTTATTGCGAAGAGAAGATCTAGATAGATCAGTGACAAATCAATTTACCCACGTATGATGTTTATTATGTTACAGTTTAGAAGAAAAACAATAACGATAGTTTGGTGATCATTTTTTTCTGTTGAAAGCTCTTATTCCACTTGAGTTTTAACAAAAACCATAAACTTTAGATCTAGCCAACAGACGTTAACAACAATTTAAAGTTCATGTAATAATATGGTTTAATGGCTAAAAAGCAAGTCAAGTGGCTATAATGTTTAGCTCGTGCTTTACCAAATTTTACTCCTAGGAAGAAAAAATTTTTTATTGTCTACTATATTTTTCAATAAGCTTGCAATGTTATAGATTTTTTTATTTATTTTTTTGTATGTCATTTCTTTATAAAGTAACAGTTTTTATAGTTTAAGTTTTTTTATGTATGTATGTGTGTGTGTGTTCGAAAATGATCACTAAATTGCAACTGCCAAAATAATATTAAGAAGAAAAAAAGAAACAATTGAAGAAATACATTTAAAATCCACCTTCACTTTTAAATTCTGTTTTTACAGTGTTTTTTTCTAATAATTTTTTGTTTAAGACAATACTAAGAAATAACTATGTTATTTTTGTGTAGGTTTTTTTCTTTCTTTCTATTAACATCCTTGTTTTTCAACCAAAAATGGTCACAAAATAGATAAATATATTGTTTGTAATGTTTAAATATGACACTGTATTATACGAATTTTTTATAAAAAAAATATATAAAACAATACAGCTGATAACAGAGAGACCTTTCACTTGCTTAAGAAAATCTAGTAAAAATTGACAGTATCAGGATTTAAAGAACGCCACCACATAATAGAGATACAAATCTCCAACTCAACAATTTATGTTAAATGGAAATTTTATGAATATTAAAAACAATTTAAAAATTTTTTAGATTTTAACTTAATTAATTTAGCTGAATAATAGTTTAACATATTTTATTTTAAATATATGCTATTCAGCTAATTTTTGAGTAATTGAGCTTACATTAAAAAAAACAGATTTACTGCAATAGCAGTTCAATTAACTGCAAACTTAAGTCATTCAGAAAAATTTTTAAATAAAAAAATATACATACATATATGTACATACATCTATAATATTAATAGGCTAGGCGATTTCTTGTGACTGATGTTTTGTTCTACCGTTTTATCCCAATTTTGACCAAACGTATATTATTTGAAAGGTATTTCTTTTTAGCCGTTTTGCAGATTTACAGATTTTTAAATTTTTTCCCTTATTTTGAGTAAATTGCATTTAAAGTTGCTACTAACACATACATAACATATGCTATGTGTGTGTTTATTAAATTTGTTAACGTGTTTGTAATAAAAACGAGTTTGTTTTTTTTTTTTTGTTGAATTATGAATTGGCTATAATTGATTAGCATACCTTTAGGGTCTTTATTTAATGAAAAAATAAAATTTCCTAGAATTTCCTGGAATCTGCTGGTATTTTTAAATAAATCAACGATTAACAAATTTATGGTTCCGTTTTTGTTATTCAGCTAACATTTTTGTGTTATTTAACTTTTTTTAATGTAATTCAGCTAATAATTTTTTATAAGAAACAGAAGAATTTACTTACAATTTTGATAAATCAAGCATATATTTAACGTGTGTTGTTTTGCTTACAATTTTATTAAAATAATTAAAATCTACTAGTCACTTGCATCAACAAAAGTTATATCAAATATATGCTCTTCAGCTACATTTTATGTAATTAAGCTAAAAAATATTTTAAACAAGTAAGAGTGTTAAATTCGGCTATGCCGAATTTTTTGATACCCTCCACCTGAGTCTTAAACTTTATATGACACCCAATGTTGAGTACGGCTACCACTTTTAAGATTTTGCCGATACTGAAACATTAATTTCGAATACCAAAATTCAAATGATTCTTAGCTAAAAAGTATTATTAAAAATAAGCCTATTTTAAAATATTTTTATCTGAATTATTTTTTATTTTTATCTGCATTACATTTAATACAAAAACAAAAAAACACATAATAATAACAGGTAAGAAACTAAATATTTAAACTTTTAATATTTAATTTTTAGTTTTTAATATTTAATTTTTAATTCTTAATTTTTAATTTCTAATTTTAAATTTTTAATTATTAATTTTTATTTTTATTTTTATTTTTATTTTTTAATTTTTAATTTCTAATTTTAAATTTTTAATTATTAGTTATTAATTTTTAATTTTTTATTTTTAATTTTTAATTTTTAATTTTTAATTTTTAATTTTTAATTTTTAATTTTTAATTTTTAATTTTTAATTTTTAATTTTTAATTTTTAATTTTTAATTTTTAATTTTTAATTTTTAATTTTTAATTTTTAATTTTTAATTTTTAATTTTTAATTTTTAATTTTTAATTTTTAATTTTTAATTTTTAAATTTTAATTTTTAACTTTTAATTTTTAATTTTTAATTTTTAATTTTTAATTTTTAATTTTTAATTTTTAATTTTTAATTTTTAATTTTTAATTTTTAATTTTTAATTTTTAATTTTTAATTTTTAATTTTTAATTTTTAATTTTTAATTTTAAATTTTTTATTTTTAATTTTAAATTGTTAATTTTTAATTTTTAATTTTTAGTTTTTAGTTTTTAGTTTTTAGTTTTTAGATTTTAATTTCTAATTTTTAATTTTAAATTTTTAATTTTTAATTTTAGATTTTTAATTTTTACTTTTTAATTTTTAATTTTTAATTTTTAATTTTTAATTTTTAATTTTTAATTTTTAATTTTTAATTTTTAATTTTTAATTTTTAATTTTTAATTTTTAATTTTTAATTTTTAATTTTTAATTTTTAATTTTTAATTTTTAATTTTTAATTTTTAATTTTTATTTTTTATTTTTTAATTTTTAATTTTTAATTTTTAATTTTTAATTTTTAAGTTTTAATTTTTAATTTTTAATTTTTAATTTTTAATTTTTAATTTTTAATTTTTAATTTTAAATTTTAAATTTTTAATTTTTTATTTTTAATTTTAAATTTTAAATTGTTAATTTTTAATTTTTAATTTTTAGTTTTAAGTTTTTAGTTTTTAGTTTTTAGTTTTTAGATTTTAATTTTTAATTTTTAATTTTTAATTTTTAATTTTTAATTTTTAATTTTAGATTTTTAATTTTTAATTTTAAATTTTAAATTTTTAATTTTTAATTTTTAATTTTTAATTTTTAATTTTTAATTTTTAATTTTTAATTTTTAATTTTTAATTTTTAATTTTTAATTTTTAATTTTTGATTTTTATTTTTAAATTTTTAATTTTTAATTTTTAATTTTTAATTTTTAATTTTTATTTTTTAATTTTTAATTTTTAATTTTTAATTTTTAATTTTTAATTTTTAATTTTTATTACATTAAATGGTGTTATTCCAAAAAAGTAATTCAACAAAAATTTTTTTAAATAAATCTACAAATTCTGATTTATTTCATATACAATTTTATTCTTGTTTAGTTTCGAAATAAAACATTTGCTTTATTTTAAAATCCCCTAATTAAAATATATCACACTTCAACAAAGAAAAAAAAAGCTTATTAACCTAAGTAATCCTCTTATTCAGCTGGCTTAAAATGTAGCACTGTTTTTCATATGTATTTAATTGGAGTAATTTCGTATTGATATACTAGCTGAATAATATTTTGCAGCAGCTCAATTGTGGCAATTGTAATTATATGCATACAAGAGTTATTACTTTTATTAATTCAACGAATAAAGACTTTTAATCATTTCCATTTTGAGCAATAGCCTTTATATGTGAAAGAAGCAGAATAGCTGAATTAAATATTTTTATTAAACTAAAATGGATAAACTGTACCTTAAACTATATACTTACTTATAATATTTATAATTTAGTTAAATAAAGTTAGTATTCAGCCAGTGGAACTACAGGATTTATATCATTTGTGGACGTGTTAGTAATTCAGCTTAATAACTTAATTCAGCTAACTTTTGACGAAGTATTTTACCATATTGTGAATTTTTTGGTTGAAATTGTAATTGAAAAATATAAACTGAATAATATTTCAAGGCAGCTGAATAAGTTAAACTTTTCATAAACAATTCAGCTAAGTTAAATGTAAGGGAAAATGTTAGCTGAATGATATTTTCTAGTAGTTGAATAATATAAAATAAACCAAAATCAGTTTCTCCAGCAATTTAAAAGTAAAATTAGTGTTATGTAATTTTTAAATATTATAAATGTAAAAAAAAAAAAAATTAATAATAATACAATTTAGCATGACTATTAATTTTAAACCGCTATGAATCCCACTATAAAACTCATTAATTTTCTAGTTCCAATTAAAAACTAATCAATTTACAAATTATAACCATTAGGGATTAACAGAAAACAGCAAATAATTTAAATAAAAAACCACACATTTTATGCAAAACTAATTTCATATGAATTTTGAAGGTTATTATCATTAATTGAGTAAAAGTGTTTTCAATATGCTTTTTAAGTTGTGCGATAGTGTATGAAGAATGTGAGAAGAAAGCCACTAAGATGTTGAAGAAATAATTGGATAATTTCAAATGAAAAATAAGAATAAATCAAATTATGAGATAGAAGTATGTTGTGGTATCGATATTTAGATTAGAAAATACTTTTACTGCTGTATGTATTTGCGCAATCGTGCGGTTAAACAAAAGAACACAAAAGATGCATTAAAATTGCATGTGCCGATTATGTGTGAAAAAAAAATATGAAAATAAAGATTTATTGTTGTATTCTTGATTTTTTTGTTTCATATTTTATTGACATGTATGAAAAATATCCATTACAGGAGGTAAAAGTTTATGAAGAAACAGCTTTACTTCACATGTAGAACAATTCTCATTAAAAAAAAAAACAAAAATTGGAACGAAAAATATAAACAATGTAAAAACTAGTACACATAGAAAGTTTATTGCCAAAGTGTTAATGTTAAATAGAGAAAAATTTAGAGTATTATTACACTGTGCAACATATAAAATTCAAAACTCCTTCGAAGTACTTATCGAAACTAAAAAAAGAGAAAACCCCATTTGGGTTTTGCTAATTTAACTGCTGCTCATGTATATTTTGGCTAAAACTTTATTCTCACGGCTATATCTCGGTAACCATTTGGAATTTTGTTTTCCTGTCTTCGACATAAATGAAGGTATAGACTAGGAGCAAAAAAAAAAACTAAAAAATGTCGAAAAATTTTCAATTTTTCTATCTTCTTTCACCATTTTATAATTTGATGAAAAAATATAGAAAAAATTTAAATTTTTCAACATTTTAGGAATTTTAGGATTAATTTGATTATTATTACAAGTTCTTTGACAAAATAAAGTTACAGCTAAAATATACATGAAGTCATTGAATCCGAACAGCAGCTAAACTAGCAAAGCCCAAATGGGGTTTGTTAGGGTTTTGTTAGTTTTGATAAGTACTTCGAAAACCCCACACGAGGTATTTATTAAAGAAAATTAAAGTTATGATTCATTTGAAATTATAAGTAACTCAGATAATTTCATATAAAATCAGAATGCTTAAAATTGTATATCAAAAAATTTGTATATCGAAATTTAGCTGATTTATATTAAGCTAATTCAGCTACATAAAAACTGAAATAAACTCCAAACAGATTTCCTTATCGGTACTAATCATAAAAACCGTAGCTGAATGGGGATAAATGTAGCTGAATTACAGAAGTAAAAACTTAATACCCTATTCAGCAGTAGAAAAATATGTAGATCCATTAATAAATTTAAAGAGTTAACAACTTAAGGAATTCAGCTAATTGAAATGCTATTCAGCAAAAGAAAAAATATGTAGAAATTTTCAAAATCTTAAAAGTACATAGCTTAAGTAATCCAGCTAAGGCTATTGTGATTAGCAGTAGAAAAAGCTGATTTATAATATTAATTAAAAATGTATTTGCTGAAAAATATATTCAGCTAATTCAGCGGCAAAAAATTTAATTAAACTGCAAATAGATTCCATTACCTTTACTAATCACAAACATAATAGCTAAATGAGTAAGGCAGCTAAATAATGATAAATGTAGCTGAAATACAAGAGTAACAACATAATATCATATTCAGATATAGAAATTATTTGTAGATATATTTCAAAATTTAAAAACTAAACAACTAAAGCAATTCAGCTAATTGAAATTTTTAATTTTTTTGTTCAAATGCTATTCAGCAGCAGAAAAAATTATGTAGAAACTTTTCAAAAATCTAAAAAGTGCACAGCTTAAGTAATTCAGCTAAGGCTATTGTGTGCAGAAGTAAAAAAAACTGATTTATAATATTATTAATGAAAAATGTATTTGCTGAAAAATATATTCAGCTAATTCAGCAGCAAAAAATTTAATTAAACTGCAAATAGTTTCACTTACCGTTACTAATCATAAACATAATAGCTAAATGATTTAAGGCAGCTAAATAATGATAAATGTAGCTGAATTACGAGAGTAACAACATAATATCATATTCAGCTATAGAAATAATATGTAGATACATTCCAAAATTTAAAAGGTAAACAACTAAAGCAATTCAGCTAATTGAAATTTTTAATTTTTTGGTTCAAATGCTATTCAGCAGTAATAAAAATATGTAGAAACTTCAAAATCTAATAAGTCCATAACTTAAGTAATTCAGCTGACTAAAAACTACACGCTTGTTCAAACGTAGCAAAAAAATATAGATATTTTACAAAATATAAACAGTAACACAGTTTTAGTACTTCAGTTTACTCAGAAGATTTTCAGACCTCCTAAATTCTTTCCTTTATCAGTATTAAAAAAAATATATAGAAGTATTCACAAATCTAAAAGTACAAATCTGAAGTAATTTAACAAACATAACCGCTGGGACGAAAAGTTCATAGGCTGACATAGTGAAACAAAATTTTTTTTTTTTAATTCGATTTTATTATTCAATATAGTTGCCTTTGATGACGATACAGCGATTATAGCGGTCATACAATTTTGCGATTCATTTTTATAGTACCATTTCTCTTTAACCTCGAAATAGTCATCAGTTTCGGCGATTACCTCTTCAGCAGTGCTAAAGTTCTTACCAGCAAGCATTCATTTGATGTCGGAAAAAAGGGAAATCACTGACGGCCAGATTTGGAGAATACGGTGGATGGGGAGCGATTCGTAGCCTAATTCATGCAACTTTGCCATCGTTGTTATTGAATTGTGACACGTTGCCATTGTCTTGATAAAAAAAAAATCACTTTTCTCTTCTTCAAATGGTCTCGTTTTTTCGTGATTTAATCCTTTACACGGTGTCTCGACTAGCTCTAATTCATGGCAGTGTTCATGTTCAAGTCAGAGAAACAAAATGAGACAAAACGCCAAGTGGGCTAATTATGTTTAGACATTTCATTTCCAAAATGTCTTTGAACCGTAAACAACAAAAATGCGTAAATAATAATTTCGCTTTTATTTAATTTAAGTTGCGCCATTTTAATATAAACGTCAAAATCGAATGAAACTTCAAATTAATGGCTAAGTTTTTATCAGACTTTCTGTCATGGCAAAAAGTTGGATTTTTTAGTCATGACATGAACATGACATATTATCGAAAATGGCCAGTATAACAACTGTATACTTTTTGGAATCGTACAAGTATCAAGAATATCATCATTAAATTTCACTTGAATCACACTGTCCTACTGGCGTGGGCAAACTACTACTCGAAAAAGATCGGCGCCTTTCCATACAAATGTATGAAAATATTCATTTCATAGATGTTTGACTTCATTTAAAAAAAAAAAATACATGGTATGTTTTTATACATTTTGAAGTTACTCTAATAGATTACCCTCCTGAAATATTAAAACATTCCGATAAAAAGTATGGAGTGGGCTAACTACTACTCGAAAAAGATCATCCACTTTCCACTCAAATGTATGAAAATATGATCTTCGTATATGTTTGATGCGTATTTGCAAAATATTTTTCAAGAACACTTGGAAAAAGCTCTTAGCATTTTAATCCAAATATATGTAGAGAATATGTTTTCAAAATTTCAAAGCATTTTGATAAAAATGTTGGCGTGTGGGGGGAGCAACTACTCGAAAAAGATCGCAAATTTTGCAAAAAGTGTAAAAAAATAAAAAAATTTTTGTTTTAATTTTTTCACTGTCTGTAATTGACTATATTCATAGATTACTCATAAAAAATTTTAAACCTTTCCGATCAAAATTGTGGTGTCGGTATAGGTCTACTGGACTGATATTGGTCACTCTCTATACAAATGTGTGAAAATATGCTCTTATTTGAAGTTTGATACTTTCCAGCAAATTTTCCACAATGATGTAACAAAAAATTATATTCGTTAGAGCTGTGTATATAAAGAGAACACTTCCTTCAAGTTTCAAAGAATTCCGCCAAAAATTGAAGCTTGGAGCTTACTACTCGACAAAAAACAGAAACTAAAAAAAATTTCCGCCCGTAATTGACCTTATTCACACAGATGACTCATATAAAAAATTAAGTCATTCCGAATAAAATTGTGCTCTGGGCGAACAACTACTCGAAAAAGATCAGCCACTTTATATACAAGTGTGTGAAAATTTGCTCTTATTTCAAGTTTGATGTAACTTTAAAAAAAAATTTTCCATCACGACTTGCTAATATTTTTTACTATTTGCAGTTGCAAATATATCGAGATAATCTTCTTAAAATTTACGAAAATATGCACTCTATGAATTATCAATTAACTAGTTTAATAGCAGTACCTGTGTAAGTTGAATATTCTCAATATAATTTTCTGATTTCTTTTTAGGTATATTCTTAATTTTAAAAATATTAAAAATCCAAAACACATAAAAAAATTTTTTTTAATTGTTTTTTCATTACTGAATTTTTTCGAGTAGTAGTTCGCCCACCCTATACCTTTCATCCTAGTGCTCCAATATTTTAGGAAAATAATCTGTTGATATGAGGGACTACAATATGTATGAATTTTTACCATGTATTTTTGGAAAATATTTTTTAAAATGACCTCAAACTTCCATAGAGTGATTATTTTCATACATTTGTATGGAAAGTGGTCGAGCTTTTTCGAGTGGTAGTTCGTCCACCCCACAATTATTGTCGGAAACGTTTGAAATTTAAAATAAATACTCTTCTTAATTTTCAATTCTAAAAAATATAACTTTTGGCTAAGTCATTATAAAAAATTTTCTGTAAAATCATCTCAAACAAGAAATAAGAGCAAATTTTCACACTTTTGTATGGGAAGATTCTGATCTTTTTCGAGTAGTAGTTCGTCCGAGCCAGAATTATGGTGTACGTAATGTACTCATATTTCCAACTTTATGCAAGTAAGAGAATTATAGTCGGTCTAGACCGATCATGGTTAAGAGGCCCTATATCTCGGGTCCAACTAATTGGATATAGAAAATAAACATAAACTAAATTTGAGTGGCACTGTTATTAATTTTTTTTTGACTGCAGATATGAAAAAGTTCATATCGGGTGCTATATTTATATGGGGACTAGGTCGATAAATGGACCGAACCAGACCATATTTGGTGTAAAGTCACTTATACATATATTGAAAAAACAACAAACCAAATTTTAGAAAAATCTGTAAAACATTTTTGTTTTTTGATAGATATTAGGGAAGATCGGGAATCAACTTCATATGGGGGCTATAACAAAGATGTATCCTATTCCGCAGTGGAAAAAAAGAAATTTATTAGAAAGAAATTAATTAGTTAAAAAACAGACAAATGTAGAAATTCAGCTTACCAAAAAGTAATTTAGATTTTTTAAAATGGGTGTTCTTTCCTATTTCGCAGTAAAAAAAATATATAGAAATATAACAAATAGCAAATCAGGTTTTTCTATCTTATTCCGAAGCAGAAAAATATGTGGAAATATTTCAAAATATACAACGTGCACAACTTAAGTAATTCAGCTAACCAAAAAGCGACTCAGATTGCTAAAAGTGGTTTCACCATCCTATTCAGTAATCGAAATTAATACAGACTAGCAGATTCCAGCCCTCGAAACTCGAGTGCAAATTCAAGGAAATTTTATTTTTTTTTTATTAAATACAGACCCTAAAGGTATGCTAATTTATCATAGCCAATTCACAAATCAACACAAAAAACAAACTCATTTATACTACAAACACATTAACAAATTTAATAAACACACACACATAGCATTGTATAATTTTATGTATGTGTTAGTAGCAACTTTAAGTGCAATTTACTCAAAATAAAGGAAAAAATGTAAAAATCTGTAAATCTGCAAATCGGCTAAAAATAAATACCTTTCAAATAATGTACGTTTGGTTAAAATCGGGATAAAACGGTAGAACAAAACATCGGTCACAAGAAATCGCTTAGCTTATTAATATTATAGACATGTTCATAAATTTAAAACTACTAGTCTTAATTTATTAAACAAACATAAAACTTATTCATATTGCCTAAAATACGATATATCGTATTCAGCTGTAAAAAAAATATGTAGAATTATTAAAACATTTAAATATTGTGCAACTTAAGAAATTCAGCAAAGAAAACTCTTTTGAAAAAATAAGTAGAAAATTTCTAAAACTTCAAATGTACACAAAATAAGTAATTCAGCCAACTAAAAACTTATTCGGTATAAGTTTAAATGATAAATTTATTCTAGTCAGCAGTAGAAAAATCCGATTCAGCATTAAAAAATATGTAGAAATATTAAAATATTTAAATATAAGAAATTCAGCTAAAATAAAACTATTTCAGGTCGTCCTATAATATTCAGAAGTAAAAGATATATATAAAAGTCTTTCAAAATTCAAAAAATATAAAACTTAATTAATTCAGCTAACTTAAATTATACAGGCTCTATAAGTTAAAATGATAAATTTATTCTAGTCAGCAGTAGAAAAATCCGATTCAGCATTAAAAAATGTGTAGAGATATAAAAATATTTAAATATAAGAAATGCAGCTAAAATAAAACTATTTCAGGTCGTTCTATGATATTCAGAAGTAAAAGAAATATATAAAAGTTTTTCAAAATTGAAAAAATATAAAACTTAATTAATTCAGCTAATTTAAATTATACAGGCTCTTATTCAGCTTTAATTCAGCCAACTAAAAACTTATTCGGTATAAGTTAAAATGATAAATTTATTCTAGTCAGCAGTAGAAAAAATCCGATTCAGCATTAAAAAATATGTAGAAATATAAAAATATTTAAATATAAGAAATTCGGCTATAATAAAACTATTTCCGGTCGTCCTATGATAATCAGAAGTAAAAGAAATATATAAAAACAAAATTTAAAATTTTAAAAATATAAAACTTAATTAATTCAGCTAGCTTAAATTATACAGGCTGTTATTCAGCTTTAATTCAGCCAACTAAAAACTTATTCGATATAAGTCAAAATGATAAATTTATTCTAGTCAGCAGTAGAAAAATCCGATTCAGCATTAAAAAACATGTAGAAATATAAAAATATTTAAATATAAGAAATTCAGCTAAAATAAAACTATTTCAGGTCGTTCTATGAGATTCAGAAGTAAAAGAAATATATAAAAAAATTTAAAAATTGAAAAAATATAAAACTTAATTAATTCAGCTAACTTAAATTATACATGCTCTTATTCAGCTTTAATTCAGCGAACTTAAAACTTATTCGGTATAAGTTAAAATGATAAATTTATTCTAGCCAGCAGTAGAAAAAATCCGATTCAGCATTAAAAAATATGTAGATATATAAAAATATTTAAATATAAGAAATTCAGCTAAAATAAAACTATTTCAGGTCGTTCTATGATATTCAGAAGAAAAAGAAATATGTAAAAGTTTTTCAAAAGTGAAAAAATATAAAACTTAATTAATTCAGCTAATTTAAATTATACAGGCTCTTATTCAGCTTTAATTCAGCCAACTAAAAACTTATTCGGTATAAGTTAAAATGATAAATTTATTCTAGTCAGCAGTAGAAAAAATCCGATTCAGCATTAAAAAATATGTAGAAATATAAAAATATTTAAATATAAGAAATTCGGCTATAATAAAACTATTTCCGGTCGTCCTATGATAATCAGAAGTAAAAGAAATATATAAAAACAAAATTTAAAATTTTAAAAATATAAAACTTAATTAATTCAGCTTACTTAAATTATACAGGCTCTTATTTAGCTTTAATTCAGCCAACTAAAAACTTATTCGTTATAACTTAAAATGATAAATTTATTCTAGCCAGCAGTAGAAAAAATCCGATTCAGCATTAAAAATATGTAGATATATAAAAAATTTTTAAAATATAAGAAATTCAGCTAAAATAAAACTATTTCAGGTCGTTCTATGATATTCAGAAGTAAAAGAAATATATAAAAGTTTTTCAAAAATGAAAAAATATAAAACTTAATTCAGCTAGCTTAAGTTATACAAGCTCTTATTCAGCTTTAATTCAGCCAACTAAAAACTTATTCGGTATAAGTTAAAATCATAAATTTATTCTAGTCAGCAGTAGAAAAAATCCGATTCAGCAATAAAAGATATGTAGAGATATAAAAATATTTAAATATAAGAAATTCAGCTAAAATAAAACTATTTCAGGTCGTTTTATGATATTCAGAAGAAAAAGAAATATGTAAAAGTTTTTCAAAATTGAAAAAATATAAAACTTAATTAATTCAGCTAACTTAAATTATACAGGCTCTTATTCAGCTTTAATTCAGCCAACTAAAAACTTATTCGGTATAAGTTAAAATGATAAATTTATTCTAGTCAGCAGTGGAAAAAATCCGATTCAGCATTAAAAAACATGTAGAAATATAAAAATATTTAAATAAAAGAAATTCAGCTGAAATAAAACTATTTCAGGTCGTTCTATGATATTCAGAAGTAAAAGAAATATATAAAAAAAATTAAAAATTGAAAAAATATAAAACCTAATTAATTCAGCTAACTTAAATTATACAGGCTCGTATTCAGCTATAGAAAATATATGTGAAATCATAAGAAAGTTTAAAAAATTAACCACTTAGGTAATTCAGCTAATTTTTAAATTATTCAGCTTGCTTTAGTTGTCCAATATTTCCTATACATGTATATTAGAAATTCATAAAGTAAATTCAGCTAATAATAATATATATTCATCTGAAAAAATACAGCAAGTTCTATATTTCTTGAGTTTGGTTAAAAAGATGTCAAAACCACATGCTGAATAAAATTATGGAACAGACGAATAAGTTCAAATGCAGCTGAATAACAAATAAATACTTAAATCGAATTCAGCAGTAAAAAATTCAAAAATTACACATACTTTTAAAAAAATTTGTATAAGTGGAACATTTGTATACAGATTTTTTGACAACGTGTGAGCTTAGTATTTTCTAAATATATAAATTTTTGGAAAAAATCTGATTAAAGCAGCGTATTTATAAATGAAGAAAATCCTTATTCAACTTTGTAAAACCTATTGTAATTTCTATATATTTAGAGCAAAATCAATCGAAATTCCATATTTTGGTTTATTATTTACAGAAGACGGACAAACATCAGCCCTAGTTTCACTTTTATTCTTAACTAGGGTCCATAATATTCTAAGTATAAGTTATTCTAAGTATATTATTTTGGAAAATAAAATAATAATATCGATCGAAAACTTTCGTTAACGAATGCGGTGATTTGGCCCCTGATCTAAATAAAAACGGTTCAATACAAACAGTTGATTCACGCACATTGAATCAAAATTAGAATTTGCATATTAATTACAGTATTAATTGCAATATGTCAGAAAAAAGACTTCAAATCTAACAAACAAACAAATTTTTTTTGTAATTTGTAGAAAATTAAAAATTTCAATTGTTTCGTTACAAAAAATAAGTCCATATTTTGTATATTAAACGAATGGTGGCAATTTGAAGGCAAAAAAAATATAATGTATAGAATTTTTATTTATATATTCGAGGTGAATTTCTAAAATTTTTGTTTTACTATACAAATTTCGTACGAAACAAAAACGTAATTTAAATATAATTTTCTATATTTGAACAAAAATTTTAAATAGTTTTCTAAAGTTTGAACTTTACCACTAAAAATTTCATCGCAAAAATTAACAATAAATCTTTAACTATAAAAAAATTAATAAATAAGTAACTAAATAAAGAAAAAAAAAAAACTTACCGAATGTTCATTTAAATGTGTTTCCAATTCAGCACATGTCAACATGGTGGCTTCCGACACGGTGGGAGCATTTTCTAATTTCTGTTCCATATCTCTTAACCATTTGCGTAATTCTTTAGGATCTTCGCAAGAGCCAACATTACGATTATTATCATCAAGCATCTAAAAAGTAGGCAACATACAATTTTTTATTATGAATAAATTTAAATTAAACATAGAAACCACATTCCACATAGAAATTCAACAAACTTAGCCAATATAACCACCAAACACGTTTCACATTAATATTTTACCACGTATTCAATTACACCTCTACCACAGTTATCTAATACATAAACCTAAGTGTACAAATTCTATGGCTATTTATTTTGCTTTCAAACTCACCTTGAAGCTTTTATCCGGAGAATTATCAAAAACACTAGTGGCGCCTTCGATTTCACAGCGGGCCTCTTTACAGGTATCCAGTAGGTTTGTATCCATAATATAATTATAATTAGTTTGAATGGCTGCCCACAAATCATCTTTACCCGAACCAATGCCCAAGGTGGCAGCACTGCTATGCAGCGATGAAGAACTGTGACCACTACCCCACGAATAACGGTGGTGTTTGTTTTTGGCATGACTTTTAGCAGAATGCATAGTACCCAGTTGGTTGGTTAAATTACGTTCTGTGTTTTTCTGGAAAGAATAAAAAAATAATTAAATAAAATAATTAAATAAGAGAAATAAATTTCTAAATTATATTAATATACAACATAAAGAGATTCCAGCCCCTAAAATAAATATCTTTATGACTGGAAGCTGGCAAATTTAAGTACTACTAATAATTCAATTAACTTTACTCGTGACACATTGAAAATTTTGATTGTGTTTCGAAAAAAAAAAAAATAAATAAATACGGAATGTTTCTGCTTAAATTTTTCTATTTGCAGTGCAAGAAATGTAACATGGCAACTACAAGTACCAGAAAAAGTATTCGTACATTCGTAGAATTTTTTTTAGTGCAGTATGCCGCACTGTGGCACATATTTTGAGAAGGTGTCCAAAAGGTGGCTGCTGTATGCAGCTTGGTAAGGAATCTTAGCAGAAAATTTTCATATATTTCTTAAAGAAAAAAAAAGCACAAAAGTACCTTTCAGTGCAACCGTAGCAATCAGCTGTTTTCTGTCAATTATTAAGAATTGTGAAATTGAAATTGAAAACAACCATGTTTGCAACTGAAAAACAACTTCTAATTTGTTGAGCTTATTACATTTTGTTTATGCTTACCTCTCCTGTCAAAATTCCGTTCAGAAAGAACGAAAAATTTGATATTCCTGCTCGAAGCCTGGGTTGCCTAACTTAATTTACGTAAAAAAAAGTAGTAAAAACAATGCTACTTTTTTAAAAAGCTGCAGACTAACAACAGAAATTTTTACACAGAAAAATTCCTTAGGCATTTCTGAAGCGTTTTTTATATGAAGTTTTTGATTCCTTAGCAAGCTGCATACTGCTCTTTCCCAATGAAACTCGAGAGACAAAAAAGTTATAGCTCTATTTAATACCTTCCCGTCAAAACCTTTAAAAAGCTTGCACTCTTTTGTAGACCGTACCCCATTATATAAGCACCATGTTACGCCCGAGTGAAGCAGAACAATTTTTTAATCCCAGGCCAGATATTTTGTGTTAAATTTATTAATAAAAAAGTTAAAAAAAAAAATTGTGCATAGATTTGCAACGTTCTTTTTTGAAGTATTTATGCCTTCTTAACACAAATCTAAAGACAAGAAGTAAGAGTGTTATATTCGGCTATGCCGAATCTTTGATATCCTCCACCCGTGTTCAAAACACAATGTCATAACCTGTCAACTCTTAAAGATAAAAAGGCTAGATTTATAATTATATCGGCTAGATTAACAAAAATTTTAGGATAACGCCAGATCCACTTATCCATTTATAAGGATCTGCTGAATTTATTTCGATGAGTTACAATCGGATTGATAAACTGATACATACCCTCTGCCCAGTGCTGTGGAGGGTATAAAAACCCCGATGGAAAATGATGAGAATACTTTTTTAAGAAAAATCACCTCTTTAAGAAAATGTACTTTTTCAGAAAATGTACTTTTGAAGAAAAAGCAATTTTCAAGAAAAGGCTGTTTTTTAAGAACAGATACTTTTTGAAGAAAATTGTTTTTTTTTTAGAAAAAGCACATTTTTAAAAGAAAGTACATTTTAAGAAAATGTTTTTACTTTTTAAGAAAAGGAAATTTAAAAAAAGGAAAATTTTTAAGTAACTTTACTTTTTAAAAAGAAAATTTTCTAACATTTTTTGGAAAAGGTGCTATTTTATAAAATGTACTTTGTTAAAGCAAAAGTACTTATTTTTTATTTATAATTTATTTATTTATTTATTTACATTATATTTTACAAACTAAATTTATAAAATATGGAAAAAAAGCGCCGGGTAACTAGACCATATGCGCTCGTATAGTTTGTATTAAAAGAAGAAAATTTGAAAATTAGTTCCAATAAAATGATAATAAATTAAAAATAAATAAAAGAAAGAAAAGTTGGCCTTAAACATCTTGAATGTTATGTTCTTGTAAACATCTTTGAATTTTCGGTAGATTATCATCAGCTGCACAATCAAGAATCTTTTCCAGTGGTTCGTCGGTTTTTGAAACTGGGCAATCAGTCAGTATATGAGATACGGTAAGATAAACATATACTACATTTTGGTGGATCTGTCTTCTGGTAATAGTGTTTGGAATTGAAAAGGGCTTTACCCACCCTTAGCCGGGCCATCATTACGCATTGTGACCTCGTTAAATTTTTATTGTATTTGGGTCTGCTGGGAGTGGGATTTTGTTGTCTTTGTACTATTTTAAAGGGGTTAGTCAAAGCCTTAGGGAAGCAGGTTTAGCGCCATAGTCAGCACTGTCATTGCCTTGAATACCAAAATGGGATGGAATCCATAGCATCAGAATATTCTGGTTCTGATTTTGTAGACGAAGCATGTCGTCGAAGGCACCATTATGATTTTTAATCAACGCCCTTGTGGCACTTAAACTATCAGTGCATATTAAAGTCCTTTGATCGTGTTCGATGGAATACCTGATGGCAGTTTTAATGGCAGCAATCGCGGCAGTAAAAATTCCCGTATGGTCAGGCAAACGAGTTTGGTTAACAGTTTCAAATTGATTTCTCTGTAGTTGTAAAACGATTGAATAAGATGTTATATTGTTATGAAATGATCCATCTGTGTAATAAATCACATTTGGAGAATGTCAGCGCAAGGTGGTGTAACTGGTTTAGGTGGTATAGGGATATTCCATTTTCTCAAAATAGAGATAATATTTACAATGGAAGATGGTGGGCCATTTACCAAAGATTCAAGACGTCTCCAAAAAATTTGATGTAGACCATCAGATGATATAGTGATCGATCTAGATGCCATACTAATAGCACTCTTTTCTAATAGTGTTTGGAAATCTACAAAATTTGCTTCGGATCTCAGTTTTACCAACGGGGTTGTACGAAGTAAACCAGAAGCGGTTCTGAAACAATTGTTGATGGATGTGTTAATTTTCTCAATATTTGATTTTGAGGTCCATCCATAAATTGTTATGCCATGCAAAATTGTTCCGATTGTCAAAGATTGGCAAATGTTAAGCGCTGTTTCAATATGAGGCCCTTTGTTGCGAGAGCAGATGAGTTTTAAAAGGTTGTTAATCTTGCTTAATTTATATGCCAGATGTTTGACGTGACTGTTCCAAAGGGTAAGTTGTGGAGAAATGTCCATCTACTTTAACAATTACCCTACGATTATTAAGAAATGATTTTAAAAGTTTTAATATCTGTTTAGGGATACCCCATTCGTTGAGTTCTAATACAATGTAAGTTGATATAACTCGGTCAAAGGCCTTTTCGATATCCTCTGAGAGGAGCAAACTATGCCTTCCATCTTTGAGGTTCCGGCGTAATACGTCCTCTAGCTGATGACATATGCTGTGAACACCATGTCTGGGAATGAAAGCGTGTTGTAATTTAGATATATT